>JAFFZH010002996.1:0-37366 GCA_018420115.1 Euura saliciscinereae
TTAGCACGGCACTTTGTTAACCCAACAATGTATTTTTTCTAGTGTAGGCTAAGAAGAAGTTTAACTCGTTGTCATGCATATTATGCGTGGAACGCTGTCAAAAAAAAAAAAAAATTAATGAAAAAAAATTTCTATGCAAATAAACCTACGTCAATTACTCACCGGGGAGGCTCTACTCGATTATGACCACTGGTCATAATCGAGTAGAGCCTCCCCCACTTATACATCGTGAAATTTTCCGTTGTGAAACACGCACGTCTCCAGAAAGCCCGTTCCCCGAAAAACACGTGTTCAAAAAACGCCGTGTCCGAAAAATTTGGTATCCTGTCGGGACGTGTCCAATAATTACGTGTCCGAAAAAAAAAAATTATTCAACACGCGTCAGGTGTTCATTGGGTTGCCAAGTCACAGGCGCGAGGTTGTTGGTGGGTCAGATCGGGTATCAATTTTTCGACAGCTTTATTTAACGACACGTTTGGAATAAAACCCCGCTCTGTATTCCTCTGAGAAAACACAATTGCATCATTTCGACTGACAATGAATAAAACAAATACATTATTAGGTATTACAACGACACATCTGATGGATTATGATTCTCCGGGTTTCCGCGCCTCGACGTCCACCACCAGACATACATTGCTTGCACGAGTCAAATTCCATCAGCCCGCGGATGCGTCGACGTAGACTGGCGTTCGCACCAGAGTCCGACAACTGGGATAGGGAGCCGTGGCAAATTATATTTCTCGAGTTTCAGTTGATGCCTCGCTAGATGGCGTTCGCAGGCCTACCCCCTCCACCTCCATAAAATCACCGAGCACGCGTATTTGAATATGTCGTCTGCTGATTGGCCTGTCGCCATACTCCTGGCGGTGTTACATGGTGATACTCACTGTTACTTCAAATCAATTAGTGATGGACAAACAGAAGTGCATCATGCCAAATTGCTCTTTGAAGCGACGAGTATAGTCACATCGACTTCCGAAATGCGATAATTTAGGCTGGAAATGGGTGCAGAATAAACAGTCCTGATTTAAACAACCTAACCTACCAATACATGCCAAGATATATCGATTGCGTGTAACTTTAGTAATTGACCGAGATATTGAGATATTAACCCATTCCCTCAGATTTCAGATTTTGATCCATCCGTCTTCAGTCATTTCGATTTTAAAATTAGTTTAAATTCAGCCGCTCAGGCTACCTGGTATCACCAGGTATGCAGTATATCTATATAGTATACGATATATATAGACGCTGCTGCTTTGATACCTCACTAGATGGCGCTGTGGAGCGCCACTATAATTTGCCACTGTTTAACATTGGAGTTGTCGGACTCTGGTTCGCACGTGGTGTAACAAACCGGAGGCCCGAGTATTTTTTATTAAGTACACTACAACAGGAATTCCCGAGATAATATTATCACGCGTTGGATTGCTACTTATTATCGAACTCTGCATAACTTTTCACCGCTATAGTGAATGAATATTCACTCATCGGAGTATATTTGTCGGTTGTGGATCAGCTGGGCGAAGTGTTTTTGGTTATGTATGTATCAGAACCGATAGGTTAACAACCACCTACCCTAAACAATAACTAAAACATTGGTGAAGGCAAAAACAAGCACTTTTTCAATGAATTCAATTGACAGAAATATTTGGCTCTGAAACAAATGGTTACAAACGATATAGACACTTGGTTCAACAGTATAACCTCATTTTTGTTCTTTCTTGAATTCTTGACTGAAAATAGTGATCAATCCTTTTTCAGCCTGTACCATCTTGTAATTGACGAACAATTTTTATGCCACCTTTTAGAGAAACATATAAATAACCGGGTGAAATAAAAAATGGAGAAAAAACACCGGCTTTTTTTGCGGAATCTTCCGGTAAACATATCTGAACATGATATTACCGAGCGCTTCAAGAACCATGGAACCATAGCGAGTGTTGAGATCAAGGAGAAACCAAACGCCCCTGAGAATGAGAGAAAATTCGCTTTCGTCAATATCACAACCACCGAGAGACAGTTGAATGCTTGTAAGTATCTGTAGCAAGATTCAGAATTCTGTAATCTACCCAAAAAACGAATTTCATTTGTTATAAACTGGATAATTCTTGTCGCAGGTTTTCAAGATCTGAAAAATCTTGTTATAAATGGCAGTAAAGTTCACATGGAAGTGGCAAAGGAGAGTTTTCTCGCTAGATTACAGAGGGAAAGGGAGGAAAGCAACAAAGCACCCGCTGCTCCGAAAATCGAAGAGCCGATTAGAAGGAATGTGATTGAACCAATCAGAGTCCCGCTCATAGGTGAGAAACGACCTCAAAACTTGAGGCACTTTATTTTACACCGGTTAACATCGATGATTTTTGAGTAGTTAAGCCCGAGCCTCCAAAGAGACCCACGAAGAAGACTTTTGAAGTCGATTTTGAAGTCGTTGAGAAGCCAAAGCCTCAGGAGAAAGTAAAACCAGCAATCGTCGTCGCTAAGCCGGAGAAGATAGTGCAAATTGATACAGCGGAACAGAAAAAGAAGAACGAGGCTGAAGAGAAACGTCTCAAGTCACTTATGGAGAAGAAAATGGCTTTCAGAATTAAAGGCGGACTGATTAGACAAGGACTAAACGCTGTGGTAATCCATGATTCTTGACTAGAAATCCTCATTCGTTGTTTATTCCAGTCTGATCTTGGGACCAATCTCATAAAAATGCAAAAGCTGTAGTTAGTCTGACTACGATGTTATGTCAATCACTGAATTTTATTAGATTTATAGACTGAATTAACTTTTTTATACCACACATTGATCTTCAGGACCAAAAACCTCTTGGTAAGAAGATAATATTCACCGAGGATGGAGAAATCCCGCAGAAAGCTGGAACAAAGAGGAAAGCTCCGAAGCATTTATTCGACGATGACGAGGGAGATGATGATACCTCGGGGAACAGTGAATTTAAAATTCGTGGAAATTTTAATAAAAAGGTTTGCACAAAGGATCGATATCGTTACTCCAGATCTGGCCATTACTCGTTACTCTACTGTATGCACCGTTTCATTTTCTAGCTTCAATCATTACAGTCAAATTATGGAAATGATAAAAGATTCAACCTCGACGATAGGTTTATCGAGGATGAAGATAGAGCTGTAATAAACGAGGAAGTACCGTCAGGCGTTGACGATGAGAGAAACTGGCAATTAGATATTCTGCAAAACGTACTAGGAAAACCCGTGAGACCGAAGGATTTTTACGAAAATGCCGACAGAAGGTAGAATCGTTGATTGAAACATTTTAATGCCACCAGACCTCAGTCTATTTCTACTCCTTCAACTGAAATACAAAATCAAATAAATGTATAAAATGTATTTCCTCAAATATTCGGTGCGCTTTAGGCAAAAGGGAATGATAAGGTACGATCCGACGAAGACTGGAAATTCACGTGTCGAGATTCCCACTAGAACTACGAATACCAAGAAAGCAGCTAAAGCGAAGAAGCAAGCGCTGGAAGATAATGAGTTTGACAAAGAAAAGCCTCCAGAGTTATCAAAAGATACATTTTACAACGTGTCGGAGAACCTGGTGGACACTCTGAAGCAGGACGAACAGTTTAGTTTGCTCAAATCGTTTGGGGCTGAGAGCTCGAGTGCAGGTGAGAACTCGTTTTTTCAAACTGATCGCAGTGTACCTCAGTGTGGATTTTATTGTTTCTAGAGTATTCTTTGGAACAAGCACGTGATAAAGAAGGACACAGATTCAACTTTAGTACCAAAGATACGTTCAAATACGAATCTTCGGATAACGAGGGCGAAGGCGATGAAAAAATCACAGAAGCGCCGCAGAGTGAAGTAAAGAGTAATTGGAACGATAGTTTGTTCTTCGATATTGATGATATTCGGTTCGAAGGTAGGCGTCTTCGAGGCACTGGAATGTTCTGTTACTTAGGGATTCTGTGATATTTATGTAATTATCGCATTCCAGATGCAAGGAATTTTTTCAAAGAGCATTCTGGAGCTGACGGTGAGTTCTCGACGCTTAGGAGGGAACTGAAACAGATAGTGAGATCGAAGATACAGAACAATCTTAGGAAAAAAGATACCTGGAAGAAAAGAAAAGTTCAAAACGTTCAAAAGTCGCGATAATATCATTACGCTTCAAAGTATTCGTTTATAAACCTTGTTTAATATACCGATAAGTCGATAGAAGTAGAGATAAGAGAAACTAATAATGACTTGTTGGAGTTATGGAAACCAAGCTTTGTTGCAGAATAATGTGGACAACCGTCTTGAAGCCCCATTTATATTATTATTATTAATAATATATATATTTTTTCGAATAATGCAATGTAATTTTACACAACAATTATCCAAATAGTGAAATATACGCCTGGAATATGTAGAAATAAAATTGGTATTCAATTACGCTATAATGTTTATACGTGTATATTGTATACGTCCTTACACGGGATATAATTATAATGAGATCTTCTATTTATATTATTTTCTAAATTATTTTCCATTTTCTTTTTCTCATTGGGCTAAACGCGCTGATGTTCTAATTTATAATTAATTCTATCTATTATCATCTAGTAAAGCTTCACAATAAGGTGTCACGTAATTTACAATTTTATTAAGTAACTATTCTGTTGTTTTTTTACCATATCTTACAGTTTCTACAAACTCTTGTATCCCTCGCGTGATACGAAAGCTTTTTTGGGTTTCAATGATTTATTTTTATTATACTATACATTTTTTTCTTTTTGCATTTTTATACGGAATCCATAAATTCCTTTCAAACTTCAGCACAGCACAAGAAATATTCAAAAGAAGAGCCGATTTTGTATTACCTAAAAGACACATCAACATCCGATAATATTTTGAACCACAATCTATCTGAAATATATTTTGCTTCATAATTATTTCAAATTTATCTGAATTTATATGTAGAAATGATTATTTCGAATATGAAAATTACTTTCTCGTATTGCATGATATAAACTAACTTGATCCCCCGATCTGGAATCGGCAATTTCATCGCTACTATTGGATTTACTTTCCAATTCATCTCTGTAAAAACTCGGTAATCGCGATAATAGAACTTTGAGTATACATGAAGAACATTCCAAGGTGTGTAAGATTATGCGAAAGAAATTCTTTCTGTACCAAAAAGTTAATACATTATATTATATATCATTAAAAAAAAAGCAGCTGTAATCGTAGAATGAAGATAGCCATCGATTAAACGTCAGGATGTTTTTCCTTGTTTCATTAAACATTTAAAAAGTTACATTTGCGATTCATTTTGATTTTACATGATTCACATCCAATTATTATATCCAACTGTTCTTACCATGTATAATGTTAAAAATAAGTCACTTCACTGACCCAATCCTATTTTTTTATCGTCTCAAAATATAAGACGGCAGTGACAACAATTATGTTTCCATCAATAAATTCGACAATGAAAAATGAATATCCTATAAATTATCTAACAATTGCAAAGAGAGATTGCAGATTTCACAGTCATACAATTTTTTCGTTTAAAGGAGTAAATAATATAAGACTTGAGCAAAAGTAAAGTTTTATTAAAAAATTGTACGTGATTGTGTCAAATAATGTTTTGTATTATAATAAATATGCATGCAATGATGAAATTAACACATGTATGTAGAGGAAGTGAAAAATAAGTGTTACTTTCTTTTTTTTTAACGCTTGTGAATGAATCCAAAAATTGGAAATACATATCCTTAATTATACATATGTACTTTGGACAATTTTTTTTAAGCCTAAAATATACACATTTTAGACATATGTATTTATAAAATCATTATCGACCCGTATTATATTGCATCGCACATTCAATTCCGATAATCCAGGTATTGGATGTATCATGAAACGATTCATAGCGTCTTGAAATTTCAGTAATCTTACAATTAGTAATCAGAATATCACGATTTTCCATGATTCTCAAAATTGTAAACAGTGGGGTTCAAATTGTGCATATCGGAGTGATACAAACTGTTTCAAATCATTTCATCAAAACCATGTTTTCCGACAATTTTTATTTAATTTTTGGTTTGCTTTTGTTTATGTTTTCGTATTTATAATTCACTTATTTTCTCAATCAATGAATTCACAACCATCCAGACTGCAAATGGTTTCCAGTGACTCATGTACACGTACCTACTTCCTATATTCCATCAGACTATCCTAATAAGTAAAAAGTATTTTTCTTTGTTCAGGAAAAATACTTCTCAACAAATTTTAATAACAATCATCACAATTGGGTTGATCTAGCAATGCGATAGCGACACAGCATCTTATCAAGCCCGCAAAATCGCCTTTAAACTTTATTCAAAACATTTTTAAGACAAAACATTATGTTTATCTCGACGCATAAGCACCGCATAATAGAAAGAATTCATAATTTTTGTCTAACGATCTGTGCAAAATTTATGTAATTTCATATCACGATGAAATAATGAAAGCATCATTTTTTTATGGAATTAAATGCTTGTTATAAATAATTGTGATGTTGAAATTGAATTTCGAATAAAGCTACTAATAATATATGGAATGTGCTATTTTTAATGTGTGCAATAACTTTATCAACTAACTCTATTTACAAATAGGATTTGAGACACGTTAACTAGAACTTGCATTTGATGCGACAATAATGAAATTTGTTGAATTTTCATTCATGAGTAAGCTTGCATATGGACACGCTAGATCAACGTTAATAATTGTTATATCCATCGTAATTTTATTTTACGTGTAGTAAATCTGTAACGTGTAGTAGTCACATGAGCTCGCTAGTTATTATTTATATATAGGTATGTAAATATTTTGTACATTCTACAGCCTATCACACACATTCAATTTGTCTAGTCAGCAACTATCACAACAATCTTAAGTACCCGGTTTGTATTAGCCGAGCTTTACAAATTATCATTATCATTATTTATTTATTTCTCAATTCAATTTCTCGTAATTTTTTTTTCTTTCTCAAGACAGACGTCAGACGTGTGGTTGCTGTCTGGCTCCAAAGACTTATTTTTTTTTTTTATATTTTATATTTACTTATTTTATTACCTTAATATATGGCTACAAAATTTGTAGGTATTTTCAGTATTTTAATTATTATTTATACATGTCTTAGTCTTTTTCTTTTTAATAACTTGCGTCGTCAATACTCTTTTAATATCGCTTGATATAATATAGATTATATACACTTATATTTTACATTCATAATGAACGATGAAGTCAAGAAGAGAAGATTGTTTCTCACAAAGTTTAATCCAATTTTTAACTTCATTTTAAAATATGACTTTCTTTCATGAGCATATAATTTGATGCGGACGTTGAATCATCGGTATAACACAAACAGGTTTTATCGAGAGAAAGAAAGCATGATACGAAAATAAAGCTTCGTCAATATCAGACATGGTCGCTAATATTTGATAACAAGTTTGCCGATGCAATTGCTCTGAAAGTTATCCCCGTAACCTTTTCTTCATGTTTGGGCTTCCTGTTTCAAATAATATCCTAAGTCCTTACATTACGAACCGATCTTTCACTCATTATAACGATAAGTCTGTGTATCTAATCATCTGCTCTATTTTTGATTGATATCAATTCTCGTTGTGCGAGACTCAGGCAGAATCTAAACCAATCGATCGTCTTTTCTGTTACAATCTTCAATCCTTCGAACACCTGTTCGATCTCTAGTAAATCAGCTATTGTAATTTATTTTGTAATTTTGCTCGTTACTTACGAAGTTTGAGAGTGAGTCTTCATCTTTTATTGTGCTGGAAAAAATACTGACTGAGTCGTTTGAATTGTTCTCAGAGGTAAGAGAAATGGTCTCATTTTAAGTTCACAATATGAAACGAATACTGAAAAACCTCACCACAAAGAACTGATTTGAACCGACTCAATCGACATAGAATTATACTTAAAAAATATAGATTTTCAATCATCGGCAGTGGGCTAGGTTTGCTCAAGGTTGTGTAGATTTTCCATTCGAGTATATTTGTAAATTGTATATCATAGGTAATTCTGTCAAGCAAATGATAAACTGATCAATGAACTTTGCCTTCAGAGTTTTTACGATCAGTTTGCTTATCGAATTTCAAGCTTTTTTTTAATTAATATTCCTTCTCCACTTCTAACAATTACGTATATCACAACAACTGGAAACGATGATACGCACCACTAGGGTGAAAAAATGAACAGAGGACGAAACCTTGTTCAACTATCGGCACCTTTTTTCTTAGCACAATTATCTCGATTCTACTAGTATTGTGACGAGTGTGGAAAGTGGGTCTGGGAAATGATATGGATTAAAAGAAAAAAAAACTAATTACCGTACCTACATCGTCACGTTCTTCAGTCTAAGCTCAATCAATTCAATAAAAAAAATTATATATTCAAGTGACATATCGCGTTTCAGCTATAAAAGTATATCAGTTAAGATCCGGTGGCATCCTTCCTGGCGGTGAACGAAACGATCGAACGAATCCCCTTTACTGATGTCTGAAACAGAAAGGAAAGGTAACACCAATCAACTAAATGCACTGTGAGTCACTATCACAAACAATGAAAACTCACCTTTTTCTTTGATCCGTTCAAAAAATCTTTGTACATTTCTGATCGTAAATATCTTGAGTAGCTATCGCTCTTCATCAAGTGATAGACGTGAGCCTGAAATACAATCATGAGATTGTAATTAGAAAATATGAAGCTGTGAAGATTTTTTAACATATCTTAAGTCTATCAGTGTATGAATAATTACAGCGGCAATGTCGAAGCTCCATCGATCGGGCTGTTCCAAGTTCTTCTTGGTAAATTCGTACGATCTTGAATCGACGTTGATCGGACAGCTAGCTTCAGCCCCCAAATATTCGTCCCAAATTTCTTGCACCTTAGCTTGAACGTCCCGCTGAGGCAGGGTTTTCAATTCTTGTACAGCTTCCCAAAACCTTTGGCAAATGACGATACATTTTTATTATAGTACATCAAACTCTATTGTTGATTTTCATTTGGTATGTGCTGTGCCAACTTCTAATCTTTCGCAATAAAGACACGTACTTCAAATTTTCTCCACTAAATTCCTTGTCCAAAAATCGGACGAATTGTTCTCTGCCAATTGAGTCTTGGAGTAATTCTTGCAGACTGAAAGCCCACCGTTTCACCCTTCTGGCTGATATTTCTTTCCTGTAGTTTAGAAATTGGTTGAGAACAAATCAAATCTTACTTGGAAAGAAATCAGACTGGTGGAATCTATTATTTGTAGAAATATTCATCATCATCATCGCTGTACAAACATTTTTTAAACATCTTTATTTTTACTCATCAATGAAAAATTGTCGGTATAAATGAGAAGTTATTCAGATCCTATACTTAAATTGTACACTCGAGACTACACAGGGACTTACGCTATTTTCTCCTGCTCCCACATTTCAGGATTATCGGACACCCAAGGATTGGTGAATTCTGGTTGTGTAAAGAATGGATCATACTCGGCATATTGTTCGAAATAACTTATGAGTCTGCAAAACAATAATAATAATTGATTAATACATTGTAGCTTCAAAACTGCATGCAGCGGTTGATTGATTGTCATTAGAATTGAAGCGGGTGTGAAACTGGACTCTCATGAAACTTGGTATCGCTATACTCACGCTTCTGCAACTTTTGAGACCTTGATATTCCTACGATCTAATCTCTGCTTCAACATTGTAATCTCTTTCTGCAATGTTTCGATTGGAGAACTTAGATCCGAGTCCGTATGAGTTGGGGATATTCTACCTCCACCAACTCCGAGGTGCAGGTGCTTGCTTGCTTTTACCATCGGCTTGTTGCTACGACATGCCTTCTTTATATCCAATTCTGTTGTATCTACACATCCAGGCTAAAAGAAGATGGAAATATGAGATTGGGTAAACCTCTTCTTCTCAATTGTTAGATTATTGATAAAATTCTTCATTAATTGAATCATAGAATTTTTGGAGATGAGTTGAGCATCTTTAAAAAAAAGAAAAATGAAAAAATACACAATTAACTTATTCTTCTACTATCCCACTTAATACGTCATTGTTGTGATCATTTTTTTTTTTCAAACTACTATATACCGTCTTCTTGGTCTTTTATGACTTTAAAGTCTGCATATTTCTCAATCAATTTCACAAGAAAAACCATGGAGATCTTTTTTGTAGATAATTTCATGATCTTTCAAGTGAGCCTTCGTCATTTTTCGCCTAGGATGAACTGGGAGTGATATATTGCCAAGAAAATTGACTCATAGGCAGTGAATTTTTAAGTCGCTAACTGCAGGTCTTCTACAATAATTAGGTTTCTCTGCTGAAGTTTCTTATGCTGAATCTTAGAAATCTTACCATAGGCCTGTGTACGTCCCAGAAGGCCCGTTCTTGACTATCTAGAACTTTTCGTTCTAGTTTGTCCCGTTTTTTGTCAACCTTGCTCTGAGCTTCGGCCTGCATGAATATAAATTCCCACTTCCTGGAGAAGATTTTTTGCAGCCTGGCAAGATTCTCAGCTTCATAATCGGCCAATCCCAATCTTGTCTTATTCTGCATTGTTCTCTTGCACAGGTAAACAGCTGCGATAATTGAATAAATATTATAAGTATGATTTAATTGCATCCAGGTAAATACAAAATTTCAATCGATGCACCCAAAAAAATGGTCATTAATTAATTGAGAATTATATTTTCGTTAGGAAACTGAAACTTACCGTAATCAGTGTTTTCGGGCTCCCAACAGTTCGATGGCCAAAAATATGGAGTTTGAAACCTGTAGAATGTATTGTCATTCTTAACTGTGAGACAATGATCGTCGATTGGGAAGAAATATCCGTGGGCAGCCATCAAGTGTGCGACGTGAAGTGCTTCTGAAATTTCAGATTCATAGGTTTATACGTCGTGTATATCTAATTGTGATATATTGTGAAATATTGTGATACCGTATTCAATACTAAATAAAAGATTTTCTAAATGAATCAGTACATAGATATTAATTTTTTTCTTATCAGAGTAAATCAAAATTCCATTATTTTGATCGTTAAAATTTTGCAAGATTATACAAATTGCACATGAGTTGGTAAATAGGAACGTTGAGAAGAAAAATTGTTGGTATATTTGATTACCTTGATCTTCGATCTCCATGTTCTTCATCATCCATGAGATTAAGTCAGATCCTGAAAAAGATTGAATTCAAGAACAATTCTCAACCCTATAAAATTCGGAAAATCTTTCAAGAAAAACAGACGCGCAGTGGAATTTCTTATTCACTTTTTTAACAAGAAACAGAGGAAAGCATTTTGGTTTCACACAAAAATGAAGCGATATGGGTGAAATAACTTCCTTTGTTTCCAGCGCGTTACAAATCTTCATCTTCATTCGAATGTAGAAAGCGACTATATAATGCCAGTCGATATTTAATTGAAAATATCGTTACATACCAGTAAAGACAGATGGAATTTTGGTCATAAAACTTTTGACAGTTTTAACTGGTACTCCCAATCCTTCGTCCAGCATCTTCTCCACTATTGATTCCATCTGAAATCAATCGTTGAGATAAGAATGTATTATTTGTCACGATGAAAAAATATGAAACCTAGTACCCTAGTTCTCACAGATGATTCTAACACTTTTCAAACCCCAAATTACAGATTTGAATATTGCATGGAATAAAAGCAATATGTGTAAAAAGAATGAGAAATCGATCCAAGGGTTGAAGAAAAATTGATTTTCTGCAACGAATTTGTTTTTTGTGAGTATGTAGTTGTCCATTTTCATTCTCGAAGCCTAGATATAGAAAGATAGCATTGATTGTAATTTCGATGGACCTAATCACCAAAAAAAAGGGAAGTTATTGTAATCACACCGAATTTGGAAAATTGATTTTCCACCAGATCTCCAGGTTTTCAAGCTGTATGTCGGTGGATATGATTGTGTGCACGTATGTAGTCAACTCTTTGTCTCAAAAGTGTCCAAAGTGATTAGATTCCGGATTTTATCCAGTGGTTTTTTTTTTATCATTCAGATAAAAGAATTCGAGTATTTTTATCAAAATTGTTACCCGATAGTTTTTCGCATTGCTGATAATGAATCTTAGATCAAATTAGCAAAATTTTAACGTCGTGTTTAATATATATGACGGTTCAAACTTCATTTAATCAAGCTTAGTCACATAAAACAAAACATTAAAACAAAAAAAGATAGCGAATTACTTGTATCAGAGTCTCGTCCAAACAACAGTAATTAGATTATTAGGAACAGCGTTAGGATCTCGTTGCTTCTATGTATGATCGGATTTCATCGAATCCTAATTGATATTTTCCTACGTAAAAACTATAATCGGGATTCCCTGACGATCATGGATGTTATTCATTGTCGATTTACGATCTAAATCATGACAATTTATTCTACCTTAGTCCTAGTTTATTCAACGTCACGGAGCCATAGAGGTACGATATTATTTGTTCTACTAACTCATTGATTTCTCATCGAAGTAGAATACGGAACGCCGATGGCGGGGACGATAAATCTGAGGGGTCCAAGAAAAGCTTTTGCTTTGATTCTACGAACTGAACGATAAAATAACGATATCATAAAAATGTGTATCAAGAATTGATTGTAATGAGAAATCGGTTTGTCCATCTCGCTCTAGCCTCTGTTTTAATGGTAGTTAAAACCGGGTCCGATAATCGACTAATGGCGAATTAGGAACAGCACCATTCAACTCTCTGCAAAGTGGGTAACCTCTCAGACTTTAGAACAAGGGATAAGGTGACGAAGGTTGAACGAAAAAGTGGGAGACAATAGAGCCGCAAAGATGCAGGTCGTGTCTTCTGGCTCAAAGTAAGGAGTGAATGGGTTGGAATGAAGCAAGACCTAGAGCACGCTTCCTACGTCGGGTTTTCCGAAGCTTCTGGTTCCCAAGATCCCCCTGGGATCTTGCGGGCGACTCGGGTTCAACAATGGGCCACCACCCCACGTCCCCACTGGGAATTTGAAATTGAGGCAAAAAGTGGACTCCGACTTCCACCACAGTCGCGTGATTACATTTCAAACGATATCGGTGTGGGTGTGAAATGGAAATTTCCATTCAAACTCTCTCTCTTTCTCTCTTCATCTCGTTCTCTACGCTCTAACTTTGCGGCAACAAAAGAGGAAAATAAATTGCAACAGAAAAAAAGATTGATGAAGGAAAGGAAGAAAATTGTCTGGTCGATTTTCTTCTTCTTCGTCTTCTTTTTTCTCGTCGTTTGAATCAGCGATTCTCGTGACATTCATTGATTCTCAAACGAGGAGAGATGTTTGCTTCGATTTTCTCGTTTTATTTGCCGCAGAATTTTACGAGCTTCCAGGGTTTATAGGTGCATGCCAGCACTACCGTTTAACTGCCAAGAGCACTATTCCGACTCACTTCCTCTCCTATTTTCGGTTCAAGAGGCGTAAATTGAGCCAGTCATCATGCGTGGGCCAAAGAGAGGAGAGAGAGAGAGAGAGAAGAGGAAAAATACGAGCGTCGTGAGGCGCCATGGAAAAGTGATTTTGGTTGCCAATTAATTGCTAACGAGTAGAGTGACCTGGGAATATCATCAGTCTAATAACCGACCTGCTGCTGCTTCTTCTTCTTCCTTCTTTCTGATGCTTATTTTTCTTTTTACGGCACAGGCATTAAAAAGTCACTTTCTGACGCCTGTTTTCGTTCCGGCAAGTGGCACTTTATACCGCTAAGGTTAAAGTTGCGGTATAAAGTCTTTATTCCGCAATTTTGATGCGCAGTTCGAAGTGCGCGTGTCAAAGTTGCGGAATAAAGTCTTTATACCACAGGTTACCCCCTCTCTATACGCAGTTCGTGCGGAACTCAACTGGCGTCAAAGTGACTATTAATGCCTTTTCCGTAAAAAATATTGTATGGGGCGCGCGCAGAAAGTAACTGTTCGGCAAGGTTATGTTTTTCGTACGAGCCGTTGGTTTTACCTGGCGAGCTGAAGGCGAGCCTTGTAATGCAACGGCGAGTGCCACATAAATATCTATTGGTCTTACTCCGCGAAATTCAACATCATATCTCTTTTATCGTCCCTAATTCGACTGTGTACTCAACCGTCTATCTGGTTTATCAAATTTTTTAGATGATTTATGATGCTTGATATATAAATTATTTATAGAATCTTTAGATAGCTGCAGCAAAATATACAAATTACACATCTGCGTAGGTTTTTCGTAGTCGTTATTTTTTATGATTGTGTGCAATGTAAATCAGGATCGAAAGTCCATTATTTACACATTTCCTTGATTTTTTTTCAAGCAATTTGTTCTTTTTCTTCGAAATTTGGTTAAAAATTTCACTGGTTACTTCTTCTAAATTCATACTCAGACAGAAAAAAAATATGCAACCGGAAAAACAGTGAAGAATTCTATCTTGAGATATAAGAAAGAAAAATTTAATTATGTCGAAATTGATCTTTGCGTGAATAAAACTCAGTCTTACCTTCTGATATACGAGGTAGTTGGGTGTGTCGACGGGCCAAGTAGCCGGGGTAGATTTTTCAACAGTACCGGTCGTCTCTCCCGAGGCGTTTCCGGATTGATCTGACGAGTTTTGTCTTCTGAAAGTTACGTCGCTTCGACCCCGTCCACCGGGTTGTTCGGTACCTCCTTTCGCGGTGTTATTCTCCGCCGGCTTACGCCGGCACACCAGTTTATCGGAGCTCATCGTTACCATATCAACGCTAAGGGAGGTGCACCATCGCCCTCCTGAAAAAATTAATCGGTAATGGAAAAACATTGGAGCGATTTAACAGAAAAAATTGAAAAACGATTGAATCCTTAAAAGTACCGCAGAGTCTTCAGATAACAGGAACTGAGAATTTTCAAGCAAGATTTTACTGACACGATGAAATTGCTGTGAACTTTGATACAAGAGGAGAGAATCATTCATTTGGCACGATGCTCTGTTCGTATTTTTTTTTTCAACAATTTTTAGACATTATTGATTCTGTGATCACGGTTCGTTGAACCGGACCAAAAACTGCCTCTGTCATACCCCCTGTGCTCACGCAAGGCTGACAACCGATGCAAACCTTTGGTTATAGAAAATTTATTCCGACACGGAGGTGTGAATCAATAATCAAAGACACAGAGGCGTGCTTCAAGTCCTTACATAGTGGTATTGGTATTCTGTATTACTTGAACGTTCGAAGAACGCAATTCCAAAGCATTACAATCTATACTTTGATGCCGATTTTCAATGACACGAGTAAAATACGCAATATAATAATAACGAAGGAAGAATTACAGGTGATTTTGAAAAATCATGATCATATAACTGTGATCTCGACGAAGGGACGTAATCAAGCCACGAAGGTGGGCCTACGGAGTACGTGAGTCACCTCAGATGGCGAAATGTGCACCGTATCGAGACACTAATATTACACGCGAACGCGATACACGCTCTAGTAACACGCACGTTTATGGCACACGTAGGGTTTCACCTATATTTGCGTTTTATTTGCATAAAGCACGAAACACGTGCGAAAAGAATCTGCCTCGTGAAACCGTGACATGAATTATAACGTGTTCGACATTACTGCGATCAACCTCTTTTACACGAAGGGCGAATTCCCAACGATGAAACAGTCTGAAGCTGGCTACAATCGAGATTCAAGTAATAATTAAGGACAGCTCTGCACCAATCCAACTGTCCGGAAGCTCATTTTCAAAACGCTATGGCGTGGGGTTGGCGAAGTGGAAAAATATAAAACATAAGATTTTGAAGATTAAAATCCGAGCTTCAATTTGGAAAGAAAATCGACATTGTAACTATTGATAAGATTGTGGCCGTTATGTCTACTGAAGTAGCAGTCCGTGGAAAGCGAAATTTGCTGCCATTGTAATGATTTATCCGATCGGCTCGAAATTTTTACAGTACTTTTGTATCGTTATGAACTAAGCTTCTATGAAACAGATTTTTGGTAAATTGAAATTTGGGGGAGTTATGCATTCTTTACTCGATGATCAATTTGCACTAACATTTTGATCCATGTAACAGCAACAAAAGAACGAAAAAAAATCTATTTCATAGAAGCTTAGTTCGCCTGCATATTCGCATTATGGTAAATGAAGCAATCATCTCAAAACCAAAATGTCGAATGGTGATATTTTCATCGATATTCAAATGTACTTCCTGAAACCGGAAGTGACAATAATTTAGACATATTCTCAAGCCATTCAAGAGATGAGTATTGAAAAGATCTTTTGGGAATACTCGGAGTCTGATGAGTGAGTAAGATGCGAGACCTCGCGAATGTTAATCAAGGATTGCATGTGGGCTGCGGCAACCGTGGGATGAATCATTGTCACCCAGCTGTTCAAGAGCTCGTCGTAGGTACAACTCGCGTTTTCGCTACTTGCAGTATACCCACAGCGGTTTGTGAACTGCAGAAATTGGTTTGGGTGAAATAAATTTCACCCAAACGAATTAAGGTATGCATATTCATGAGAGAGGTAGAACCAGAGGTAGAGGTAGAGTCTGAATAACCAACGGACCGCGGTATGGCCAAAGTACGTACCTATGCACGGACCACGTCCGTATATCAGGTGTACAAGATTATTTACACGCATTGAATTATACAGCGGATGGAACGTATCGCCGACGAGGATTTATATCCAGCTACGAGGATCGCTCATATGACACATTTTACTTTTGACAAGGACTCTTCTCTTTCTCTCTCTTCACTATTCACCATAATTTTTTTTTCACCACACCTGCACGGAAAGTATACGACTTTCGGCCCGCTGCGTGAACGGGAAGTCGTGCTTTCCGATGCAGGGGGTGGTAAAAAATAGTATACTACCCACGGGAGTGAAAAAGGCCATCCCAAACTGCGTTCAATCTCACATGCAGTTTGGAATAGCCTACTTTCCCTCCCTAGGTGTGTAGTATACTATTTTATCTTACACAAGAGATCAAATATCAACTCACATCTCCTGCGCTGATAAATTTCACTAAGATTATTTTTTCATAATCATACTGAACCCGACTGATAACTTTGAGAAAATTCGTTACCACGCAGAGCAAGAAAAATTGTAAAAGGCTGTGTTTCACTTAAACTTTGTGGAAAAACTATACGACTACACCCTCAATGCTGAGGGGAAATATGAGTCGTTAGATCGACTGTGTAAAATTATAGAGACTATAGTGCTTATAGTTCGTCTAACGTATATTATTCAGAGAAATTGATTGATATGAATGATAAGTGACACAGAAACTTTTATCGAGTGAGTAATTTGATATTCCGGATGATTCACATCGATCTAAGTCTGTTAACATTCCAGATTTTATGTTACTCCAATATCCTAGCGACTCTCGAAGTTCATCATGTGGCTTAAACAAACTATGACTGAGAGTAATTGAAGCGTGTAGATGAAATTGGTCCGACCGTTAATCGAAACCAGGGCTGACTTGAAATATAACACGATGCGAATGGAAGATTTGACAAATAGGGAAGAAGTCTTTTCACGTTCATTTTAGCTCCATTTGAAATTATTCACGTTAATTTGAGGGAAAAAAATGAGAATCGTGATAAAAAAAAAGCTCGCTCGTTTTTAGCGCCTTGGCAAAGTGCAGCCATGGTGAGAGACGGAAATTAATCCTTTCCAAGCAATCATCTCTTCACTTTTCCCAGGGGTAAAATTTTCTCTAGTAATATCGCCCGACTAGTCCGCTAGCCGTTGGAGTCAGACTCGACACTTTCGCAGCAGTTTGCTGCAAAATCATTTAGCGAAAGTTTCTCGGCCCCTTTAACGCGGATAATTTTTACCTCTTTAAATGACATTTACAAGATTTTTCATGCAAAACCTGGAGGAAACTATCATCGACTTCGTGATATTCTTATATAATGTACGCAGTAAAGTCACTCCTCGTTTTTATAAAAAAAAGCAAAGGTTGAGGTATTTGAGAAACGACTCTGGAATGGCAGGAAATAAGGTATTGATCGTCTATTGCGAAGGGACGATTACCGTCGCTAAGAAATTGCAGACCTCTTTCTTTCTTTTTTTTTTTATTTTTCTGAAAGTCTAATACCGCTCTATAAATAGGCAAAAGTCACTCCGACAAAAAGTCGACTCACCCTGAACTCTAGCTATCTGAAGAGCAGGCTCGACTTCGTTTCATCCAATCTCCTAGGATAATCTGAGCATTTCAAAATCAACCAATAAGTCTATAATCGAAAACTGTGCACGTTAACGAAGTCAAGATGCAATCTCAGAAGACGACGACGATAAAATGACATCAGAAATTGAGACAAAATATAAGTCATACTCAGAAGTTGTGCAATTGAAAAAGTACACTTTTTCTCATACTTGAAGTTCATTCAACCTCTTTCATTATCTCAGAGTTGTTGGAACCTCTGGTCTACGAAAATTGGAGTCAGACTTTGAAAATTGAAAGTCTCTGTTACATTTTTTGCTTGTTATTGTGTGTGTACATACAGTGCCTTTAATTTTTGTTTAATCGAGGGAAAAAAAATATGACCTAATCATTTTCTCCTAAATTATTAATTTGTTTATTGAAAAGTGGAATAAAAAAAGAAAGCTTCGAATATTCCATCTTTGCAGTTAAATTTGAGATGTTGAGTTTTTTTTTCAAGTGAAGTAGGCATAAAACCAGATCTGGTCAAGGTCTACTAATAACCGTCGTGTTAAAATATAACAAGTATTTTCTTGACCAGCGTAAAATATGCGTGACTGACATCGTACAGTTCTATTTTTGGTTGGGGTAATAACTTAGATAGTAGAGCTGATATTTGACCTCTGGATTGTTTGCGACCCTTCCTCACCCCGGCACCCACGCGAACCACAACCCGATTCGAACCCACAAAATATCAAACTACGTTCCATTTGACTCGAAACCAAAGATGAAGAGGATAGTTCAAAAATTGAATGATTTGTTTTCAATTTATTTTCGCGTCTTTGATCTTTGCACTTTGCAAGTTTCGACTCGGATTTTACATTTATATACTTTTACGATCATAAGAGAAATCCAATTTCTGTTTCTCCACGACCTGACGTCGAACCTGCAGCATCCCACCATCAGCAAAATAGTTGAATTCGATGATGACCACCGAGGAAAACCTAATCTTATTTTTTGATTTTTTTTTAATTTTCAGTACTTTAGCAATTAGTCGCGCAACGTAACACTTAGGGGGGGGGGGGGGGGGGGGGCTGGGCAACCGTTACTATGTGTTCGGTTGAGGGAGGGAGGGTTAAAAATGGTCAAAAGTAGCGTTAGGTAATACTTGAATGACGCCTAGGAAACAGGGGAGTTCGAAGTCTGCCGGTGGAAATGAACGGTTAACCCGGGTGCTTCCTCGTTTTTAAAACCCCTTTCCCCTGGCTAATACAAACACATGACACCTTTCTGCCCTTTGCTTCCTTCTATCGCTTACCACGTCGGTTGGTTAGCCAATGACTATTTTTATTTTTATCAACCCCTTCAGCGCTGGGAAAATTCTATAAAATTGTATCTTGAATCTGTCCTGATGAGATTGTATAAAATTATGCGCATCCGATGCAGTCGAATTCCGATGGAGTTTTTGTACAGTTCTATCTGATCATGGGATAAGAGAAAAAAAAATTGTAACGGACTCGATTTTTCTACCTGCCAACGTAACGTTTGCTCATTGCTGATTTTGAAATGTATTGGTCGTAGATATTCGACTCACGACTATAGAATAGTTGATAATATTATGCGAATATATACGCGTACCTGTACGCAAAAACGGATTACGAACAGCTTCAGCTGAGTCTGTGGTTGAGATGAAAATTTAATTAATTTACCGAGAAAAACTGCATATATGTATGTAGATCGCGGATGCTGCAAACTCCGGAAATTGCAGGTGAATGGAACTCGGTAACGTGACTACACGGTTCCTCGGGATTGTGGCACTCGTAGTCACACGTATAGGTATATCCTGCACCAGCAAAATGCTATGGGTATGTATTCAACCGCTCTAAGAAAGCCAATTTACTTCTGACGACTGACTCACTAACTTGGTTACTGAATAATACTCGAGTTCCGTGTGATGAATCGTGCAGGTTTAATTTGTCCCTGGAAAGCCAGCTGCAGAATAGGCGTTTTAATTAAACTCTAAAAAAGAAATGCAGAAGAGCAACCGATCAAAAACTCGAATAGGTATCGTCCAAACTTCTAGGAGACTAGGGAGATAGTTGTAATCGAGTACATAGTAAAATGACGTTTGTTGAATTTTTTCGTTTCTTTTTTTCTCCGCGAGTGTTCGACGAAACTTTTATATGCAGAAAGTTCAAAGTTATTCATGACTATATCAACTGTATGGCCAGCGATTGTCTGTTCTAAAAGTAACATAATTGACTGAGGCAGCAGCAATAGTTGAGGAATAAAAAAAGTACAAAACGCATCGCGGTAAACTTTTCGCTCAACTCTGCCCCAGCAATAGCGTTAATATATCTGTGCAGACGTTTCCAACTAACTTTACAAAGTCAAGATACGATATATTTTCGTACCACACGTCCTTTTCAATATCTCGATTGATCCATACTTCGCAGACAGAATGAGACTATAGAGCATATAGATGTATCGCGATCTTCGATGAAACTCTAGCCGTGAAGTGATTGATTTGTATGTTTCTGAAATGCAATCCATCATCGGTATGCACTTTTTTTCAATATTATTTTTGCTCACTTTAGCCAAGAAGGTAGTATGCGCTATTTTCAAACTTCCATCTATACGCCAAAGCGTCGTGAGATACCATCAATTCACATCAACGTCAACTAAATCCACTGCAGCTTTAATCCACACAAAGTCAAGTTTTTTTTACCATCTCACAGACTCGCACGGGACTTTCCTGCTGTCACTGCAACAATCGCCTCTCTGTATCATTGATGAAAACCTTTAGTGTCTTTTAATTCTGTTCTCTTGCGGTTTTTGAACCACAAAGTCATCATGATCAGTGTCATTGGGATTCACTATAAGAAATGCAAGTTGCATTCAGGCCGATATAAAAGGATGCAGTTTTGTCTTCAAAATGTGTAGCGAATCAAGTAGAAATGACACAAGTTCTTTACCTCAAATTCTAGGAAACTCGTTACAATGCCACGTGCCGTAGAGGTAATTCGATCGAGCAAATTTGTGAACATGATTCATTCCAGGTACCTATACCAGATATATACATTTGTCACGCATCCCATTTTGTCCCACGTATTACAATTAGGTTCTCATGCGGGCGCAACCACGAAGGCAGTTATTACCTGATGAAGATCACTGAGCAAATTAAAAAAGAAAAAAACCTGTCATTATCTTCTTAACCCAGGACGTCACGTCCACGCCGAACAGTGATAATAATAATTATTGTTATTTGTGGATCTAATTTGTATGCGCCTCATTTACGTTTGCTAATGACAAGCTTGCCTCGTGCAGCTGACACAAAAAAAATCTTTTCATTCCAAGAAACAGTGTTTTCGACAATATTATATAATATGATATATCTAACCTACTCGATCAATAATTTCGAGTGCGTATAATGTCGTAATTGAACGACCGTAGTTAACCGCCTAATTACATTTTCATGCCTTGAATGCCAACTGCAGTCCAAAGGCTGACTAATGGTCAGGTTGAATTATATCACGAAATGTCAAGTTATCATACACGTTAACCGCAGGTGACAGCGTCACGTAACGAGGATGAACAGTATTATCCTATTACGATAATTACTTGCATCTGTATCCTCAACAAGAAGCGGGTTCGGGCTGACTACGAGCGAGTGAGAAATTCAGTGAGAACTCGACTCTCCATTTTCGGGTTGATTACAATAATTTCCTCTTTTCTCTGAAAACTTGTTTCCGGGATAATATTCTTCCGTGTGAATCAATCGTGTTTCTGAACTAAATTTCGAAATTCTTTTCGGACGATTTAGTTTGCATATAATATTTGATTGGATGAATTTCCTTCATACTTTGTGATATGCCAGCTGAGTTGAGTCTTGTGCAGATGTATAAGTAGAAAATTCCAATTGGAATAATTTGGTCAGTTGACGAAGATCGATGAAAAAAATAAAGTAATAAAATAACGACTGTAATCAAATCATACGACTTTCCACAGACTTTTCTCAAGCCTCTGCAATCTGCAGATATAAAGATAAGTGAACGAGGTTGGTTCGATAAACCGCTACCGAGAAATCCTCGAAGATCCCAAGCCCTTATCGAGGTTGTTGAGCACCCCATTAGCAAACGAATCCCTGAGTAAATTCCTCGTCCCATAATCTTAGTAAAAACTCTTATTTTTCATCAATCTCAATTTGAAATTATTCATGTCGAACATCTGCGTAGAACTCTTACGTAAAAATTGATCTTTGACAACAACAAGTCGTCAATTAAAAATTCTCGAACCAGACATTTTTTCTCGGTTTAATTATCCTTATCTCCAAGTCTGGTTATTGAAAAGTTCAACCGATTGGCAAAAGTGAATTAACGAAATCGATAGTGAGAAATAACAGCGACGGTGAACCACCGCGGTGTATGATAACGAAGTCGTAAATCCCCGCGAGATAGTCGACCGCATCTCTTTACTCTTCACCACCCAAGTTGCAGAGTATAAAGTGGTATTCTTGTGACTAAGTATCAGAAATTTTTTCCATCATCATGAAGCTCTTCGTGCTGATTTCGGTCTTCGTGCTGGCGGTAGTCGCCATTGGGGCGATCGAGATTCCGCTGCCGACTCGATCCATTAAGGCAGTAGATGAAGACGATCAATTTTCACAGAAAGAGTCGAGTATCGATTTTGAAAGGTAAAAATTTATTTTCTAACAGTAACTGAGAGTTTGTATCGATAGTTTGTATCGATAGATGACAAACTGTTTTTTTATACCTCAGTAACTAATCACTCATCAATAAAGAGCAGGTTTCCATGGCTCAAAATTAAATTGAGTGCTTTGTTGGTTTTAACGAACCATTTTTACAGACGATTCGAATCTCCCCTGCCAAGTGAACGACGCATTGTCAGATCCAACGACGAGAATCTCGAGGAGCTGGGCGAAGAGGTGGAGCACTTCATTAGCAAGCGAAGTCCCGAGTGAGTTTTTTTTCGCATTTATGTTAAATCGTACGAGAAATTTCATTCTTACGTGAACCAGAATTCCCAGTTATTTCTGCGGTAAAGATCACACAGTGAAGCTTATTTGAGGCGCAGGCCTCGTTTCATGCTTACGTGATTATGTGTTGTTTATTTATTTATAAATTCTTGGGTTTCGATTGTAAAATAATTACAATTAATTCCTTTTTTTTCATTTATCCATACGATTAGACGCATCGTCATCAACTACAAACCACCACCGGCGAATGGTCCACGCCACGCCCGTCACGTTGATGACTACAAAGAATCGGATAATTGAAGAACGTCAATCAACCAAAATCGAATATACTCTCATATATTACGTAGAATTAAAAAATGTTTATTATTTTTGTGAAACAAAATATGGCCCCGATATTGTCGGATCAAGGTAATAAATCCATTATATGATAATTAGCGGAACTCTTGAATTGTTTTTTATACACTTCGTCAAGAAATCAGCGAAAACCAGGCAGAAGAAAGATTATTTATCATTTTTGGAAAAAAGAATACGAAATTCCAAACGAAAAACTCCGAATGCGAAAAATCATTGCCACAAGAAGTTTTCGCTATTTTAATTTCCATTTTCGGAAATTTTTCCTTTTTTTCAAGTTGTTTTTGTCAACTCTCTCTTCTCAAAATTCTCTTTTCAAAATTCCTACTGATCCAGTTTATTCATTTATTTTTCCCAACCACATTCCGCAGTTCATTCAAGGCCGAGTCTCCGACTGGTGAAAGCTGCAGAACTCAGAATCGAATGATAAGAGGACAGAAAAAAAAGATGAAATTAAAAAAAAAGATGAGATATGCGAGGATCTAAATAAAATATGATCTCTGAAATGTTAATCTTCGTCGTGTAAGGGCGCGACCACTTGTCCGATGTTTATCGACCGCGTCGCTAGCTTTGGGCGACCAAAAATCTTAAGGTTTCTGAGCACCGTCTGGCCCCGGGGAAAGGAGTCAGCCAGTAGATATCCCCTCATCATACCTCGTCCCGGTCGGTCTCGTCTTTGACGATAAGCGGATTTAGAACGAGCGTGGAGAATATTTCAATAAAATCGTAGCACGAGGTAAGTACGTCGTATATTCGGAGGATCCTCGAAACGAGGTAGGAAAATTTTCGCACGGGTTAATAACTCGCGACGGAATTCATTCCGGAGTACGAAAATCCTCAATATCATACCAGTAGGTATATATACAGTCAATACGGGCGATATTAAAATTCAATATTTCTAAAGGTGCAATATTATACCACCGCGGGCGTAAATAATTTCACATACCGCAATATACTTTATTGCATAACTTGAATGCACATTCAATACTCAATACTCGGACGAATATCGATTACCGATATACCTAACAGGAAGCTATTTCTTACTCGTCGAAAAAACACCGTGGCAAGGAAATAAAAAGATTTTAAAAAACGACGGCTCTGAGAAAGGATCAATTAACGAGAGATAAAAGCTTTCCCGGCTCGGATGAGTATCAACTTCCCCAAACCATATCAAGCGTTTTCTGCGTGTTTTCGATATTCTAGAAAATATTTCATTCTGTGAGGTTGGCTAGTTTCGCAAAATATTCAAAAATGTACATATTTTCATACTAAAGAAAATCTGATTTCTCTTTTTCTTTATAATAAATCCTAAGGGGGACAATATCGTGTGGAAATGGAGGATAGAGAGACAGATGGGAAACTTGCTCTACGCTTTGCCAGTCCACAATCCACGATCGGGTTATTTAATTAGCAATTAACGTGTCGCAGTAGGAGAAATTCTGATTAGCGAATTGCATTCAGTGAAATCTCGATATCTAGCTACTTCACACAGTCTTGCTAGCAGTGTATTCTAGGATTCAACTGATTGGAGAGAATTATATCCTGGCTTCAGGTGCAGCGTAGATCCAACGGTTGAACTTTTATCAGCTTCGGGGGATTATAAGCTTGATGAGTGATTCTATCTTAATGAAGATCCTTCAATCTGTATTCTGTCATTCATGAATGGGTCAACTGAAGGATGATTAATCAGTTCGCATGAATTTGATTCAATGAAAAAGAAAAAACTTTAATAAACAGAGATCACCTTTCTTACTTCGCAGCATTCTTTTAACGCCAGTTTCTTCTCATTCTTACTGATTGTACAGTGAGAAAACTGCACTTCATACAAAATGCAGGCTTCCATATATCGTAACGGGTTGAATTTTATTCTGAATTCGGGTTTCGTTCCAAATAACAGCTGACTGACGGAATAGTGATTAAAGAAAAGTAAACTTTGTCTCGACTCAAAACTCGTTAAAAATCGTAAGAGGCTTTTTGTAAGAGAGAAAAATAATGTAGAAGCGAGTGTTTTAATAACTTTTTTTTCGTAAAGATCAAAGTCCTGTCTCTGCAAAGTTAGGGAAATCACAATTTATAAATGAGAAAATATTCGTCAAGCAGCTGTTTTGATCCCTAATACTTTTTTACTTCACATTTGTACATATACGCGTAACGTGTCAAAAGGCGGCACAAATTTTTGCCCCCATTTCAAGTGATGATCGTGTGGGGGCTGAAGCTTTCACGAGTTACTAATATATATAAAGAAATTATTTGTTTCTACACATGTACCCGTATCTGCGATTTAATCTGCTTCACTGAACTATACACTGAACAAAAAATTATTCCTGTTCTTTTTTATATCTCACAATTTTATTGAAAAAAAAATTAGGTGATCATCGCATTGATGAATATATAGTGCAATGGTATTTGAAAATGGAATAATAAAGCAATTGACTTTTTCCCGATGACGAAGTGTGGGAAACCGTTAATTAGTAATCTGATTCAATAGAGACGCAATACACTTTCAATTTCTGTTGAAACCAATTCGATTTTAACTATAAATAACCGGTATTGAGGTAACATAGAGCTTATTCGTCAACTAGATACAGTCAACATTGACAAAAGCTTCGCATTTTGATGGTAGGTATCTATTATTTTGACTGTGGAATAACGAGGCTGAATTTTTATTCTTCATTATTATGATTATTATTGGCATTTATCCGCGGAAATTCTACCAGAGATACGATAATTGGATCGATAGAATTTAATGGGATCGAGTAAAGAAGTAGAAAGTACGAGTATAAAATTGTTACTATTGATGAAACTATACGGATCTCTATGTCATTGTTGAAAATGTAAAAACTGATAAGTTGACGAAGATCAAAACAAAAACTAAATTTTTAGTGGTTTTACTGTGTGAAAAAGGACCTCTCCGAATTTTTATTTTTTTCTCGTCAATTACACCCTTTTTGCACAGAACCCCTCGATTATTCATGATATATATATATTAACATAAGAAAAATAATCATTACCCCGTCGACGACATATCGCAGGTATTCCCAAAATATAAATTGCATGCCGTTGCACTTGGACCAACTTTTACCGGGAAATTCTATTTTCTGGCTTCACGATTCAACAGAAGTGCAGCTCTGGCCGAAATCATAGTTTGAATATTTGGAAACATATTTTTTATACAAACTGAAAACTCGTTATTAAGCCTGTCGTTGTTAAGTTCCCAGATATATTTTTAATCCGTGTTTTAGTTTTTGCCTTTTCTTCTGTTGAGTTTTGACATTTTTTATTCCATATAATTATGGCTAACATGAAATATTGAATGTTTCGATCTTCCGATTTTTGAAGTAAAAAAAACTATTCTTTCTTTTTGTTTGTTTTTAAAACTGTATACGCGAGAATCAATTGTAGTAAATCGTCAGAGGTGGTCTGTCTTGTGTTACCGGAATTCTGGAAAATAAAATTCGTTCGAGAGGTCCAGTCCCAGTGGAATTTCGACCCGGTTAAATATTCAAGTTCCGTTGTGGCGAAAATTTTATTTTTTATATCACATTCATTTTTTTTCTTGTTTCGTTCATCAAGTGTCCAAAAATTGAGTGAGATGAAATATACAATTTCGATTTGAAGACAAAAGTTCAAAAGCCAAATAATATTGACCGAAAATTCTCAAAAGGTCCTCAATTTTCAATTATTCTCTGTCCACGTAACTTTTTCCATTACAAACCCTACAAATGAAGATAAAGCCGACCCTCTATTACGTCACACACGATATCGAATGAAAAAAATAGTTTATCGGCAAGACGTTTGTCTTCAGCAGAGGAAAAATTTTCTCCGCTATAAGTTTTATCGAGTATGTAATTGTTCATCTTGTTCTAATAGCCTCTGAATCAACCGTGATCCCCGATCTCTAGAAAGTCGATTATATATATAAATCACGTTACAGGAAATTCGTCATCAAGTTGAACCCCCCAGTGCCACAAGTGCCAGTTATAGTCTATCCGTACATCTGGCATTTGATCTGTACATCCCGTCTACTCCGTGGTCACCGAGAAGGCGATGGTCAGTGTGGTAGGTAACCAATAACTGGACCTCGAACTGGACCCATAACCAGAGAATTTGGTGCTGAAGGGGACCATAGGGTACCGGGTAAGTTCCTCGAATGTACGAGAGTAGGCGGCAACAGGGAGACTCGCGCGGATGGTGCGAGGGATGAGGATGAAGAGTATTGATTACCACCAGCCGAGATATATACCTATATAAAGTCACGCACACACACGTACATACGGGCGGGTAGATACATCGAGTATTTCATGTCAAATGGTATGGAGTATAGACTACCTCCACAGGGGCGACTTGTGACTTGGGATTTTCTATATTCGACATTTTTGATAGGCCGATAAGAAGAATATATCGACGATACAGCAAAAGAAGCCAAAGTCCAATGAACTGTTTCATTGTCAGTCTATTTTTGAAGAATAGTGCTAGAATAGTACTAAAGAATGAGTGTATTGTTTCAGTATAAATATACATTCTTCTTTTTCTTTTACGGAGCTATTGAAGCCCTTTTTTTCAGTTTCGATTCTCTGCGGCTTTTGATTTCATTCCAGATTATGTGTCATTTATTTTTACATGGAAATATACTTGAGCACAGATCTTCATATAATACATCATGCATTTACAGCCGCAACTAATGGCAGCGTATCAACGTCGTGAAAGGGAAGTGGGTGCTTAGGAAGTAGAAGAATGCGAAAAATATTGATGTGTCAGAATCAAGGAACTTTCAAGTGCCGAAGTTTTTAAATTCTCGAAAATTTCATAAACCTATACCCAAATCATAAATTGAGTATTATTTCATTTCAGTCCCTCAAATACATATTAAGGGATGAAAGATTTCCTGATTCGTGGTAAATCCGCGGATAATAAAAGTGGATTGTTTTATGGTTATACCGATCAATGATCGCCATTCCCATTATTATATACGTACCTATATATTTTATAGTCGGTTACAAATAGATCATTTCCCAGACGCTACCATTCTACGACTCGTGTCGTAATTGCTTGTCGTAAACCTTAGCCTTCGCCTTCGGGTCTTAGTATCACTAAGCTAAGGGTACTTACAGAAAGACGTCGTTTTAGTATGCAGGCACGTGTGGGGATCGCGATCCAAACTGACGCAATACAAATTTCAGCACCTCTCGAGTGATTTTTCTAAAATACTTTAGGGTGAGATTGCTCTGTTCTTTTCGCTTTGAGTTCCTGTAACCCAGTAACGCCCAGCAAGAGAATTGGAAGCTATAATAACTTGAATCAGATAAAACCTCAAACGGTTCATATTCCAGCGAAAGGACTCCCACTCTTCCGAGTAGGCCTTCTTCCTGACCTTCTGGGTTGATCATCAACCATCAACAAAAACAGGGTACAGTAAAACCTCAGTCCCTGTCCCCTCGGTCCCTGTCCAACTTCAGTCCCTGTCCAACTTCAGTCCCTGTCCGGTCCCTAGTTTCAGTCCCTGTCCGCCGTTCGGTGCCGGATTGGTGCTGCTCACAGCTGTCACGCCCCGTCTAACTATATCTGTATCGTGATTGGCCGAGCGCTCCCCTCCACAGTCAGCTGTTCCGTGAACAGGGACTGAAGCGTTCAGTCCCGAGAGCGGACAGGGACTGAGGTTTTACTGTATTTCACAGCCTAACGATAAACCAACGCCACTCGAAAGGTGCAAATTTTCTACCATATGTTTGATTACACAGTTAAGAAACTGAATATTTGTCTCGTTGATTAAAAACGAATCGAAGATCGTCAAACTGGGACAGAAGGTTCCACATGGCAGCAAAAGAACTTCACTAGGGTGCTGAAGTGTTAGCTGAACCAATGGAGGCAGTTACGACTGTAATTCTCTTCAGCAGCAAAAGAGACGAGGAAAGTACAATCATAATGAAAGATCAGTATAATGAACGAACAGAGAATTGGCACTCAGAGGACTTGGATTGGTGTGCGGAATCGACATGAAGAAACGGAAACGTTTGTTCGCTGAGTAACCCTTATGCGATTTCCTGCCACCTGATGGCATCTTCCGTTTCTGATGACATCGATAATTTTACCGCATGTAAAAATCGACCTGTGAGGTCGTATACGTCTTGCTCTTTGAGGGTTTATTAGACACGTCATCGAAGCAGAGTGGGTACCTTACAAAATATGATGGGTAACAAAAGAAACTGTCAACTTCCTGTCCCCAGCAGTCCCTATAGAGGTGCATTAGCGGCAACAAAAACGTTGCCCGGGAGAAAACCACCTAACGTGTCAGTGATACGGGCATTTGAAGTTCGATTTTACCTGGCTCACCACCAAATATGGAAAAGAGAATATATTCACGTTCACTTTACGGGCTCTGAAATGTTCCTTCATTTTGATCATAGAAACAAAAAAAGAAATATGGTGTATAGGAAGAAACGGGGAATAGCGTCGTTACGTGAACTCGCACAAGCGGATAAGTTGAAAGTCTCGACGGACCTTTTGAAAGGTAGAATTTTTCTACATTCTGGAGTAACTTCAGGCATCGCAAGAGTCACTTCATAAAAATGGTAAGGCCTCCGGAAACGTTCGCGTGGTAGCACGAGGGCGTAATATTTTCATACATATTCAGCAGCACACACATAACTACGCGTACAGTATATGTATACCTACTTACAGAAGCATGTAGCTTTCAAACAATTCCGTACTTTTGGGCAAGGGTCACTCTTTGAATCCTTTCCATCCTCCAGAAGCACCAACCAGAACTTTAGCCAGGTTTCTCTATACGTATAGTTCTGCGAGAGTTCACGTAATGAAAAAGAATATGTGCCACTGTACAACGGTGGTTTCCTCATTAGCGCCACGTCGCAGGATCTATTGTACGTACTAACAAACCTCCACTACGACACTGCAACCTTAAACGGAATCGCAGTTTCCCCAACACCAGAGGGGACCTCTGTTATTACATTTTGGTTGTATAACCATGAACCCTTTGTGTTGAACGCTGACGAGGCGCAAGATCTGCGGGAGTTAGACACATCTGACTGTGTTTCCATGTCTCTTGAAATTTCGCAGTGTCGATATCGTATTGGAAACAGCCGAATGGTCTGATGGAATCTGTTCATCAGCTGGTGAGTGTTGTTTGACTGCAAACGTCCGACGGCTGCAATTGATGGGCAATTTTGCCAGATGAAAATAGAACAAAGGCTGCAGCTGTTGAAAACAGAGGATCGATTGTAACCACAAATGTCCAATGAAACACGAATCTTCGTATAAGTATTGTCAGTTTCTGCAGTGAAACTAGAGCAAGCAAGAGTTTGGAACTTTTAAACGATATGCGGCGGAGTTTACTTGTTACCCCTATGCAATGCAGATAGATGCCTTTTAATGAGCGGTAAACCATCCGTCCTCAACCTTAAAACAACTCTTCAACTATTATCAATATTACGAATTGAAAATATGACAAAAGAAGCAGAATGATAAAAAAAAGGATTCGATTTATAACTTTTGTAATTGTTGAAAATGTTTATTTGTCGAGTAGAAGAGGATCCGCACACGACTACCCACAAAACTCGTAAACAAAAGTCACGTACAGTCTTCAGTTACGAAACGTTTGGAAATAAATCTTCACAAGTTGTCAACGCACTATCGGGGTCAATAAATGAAAGTAAACGAATAGGAGGAACGTGACTTGAGAAAAAGCTCTCCCATGTTCGCCAAGGAAACGAGTCAGCATCGATTAAATCTTGGCAATTAAATAAATAACATGGTTGTGCCGTTCATTTGAAGAAGGAAATAAAGGGAAACGACTTTTATCTCTCATCTTGAAAGTCGATATACAAGCCGGAATCGAATATACAAAATTCTCTAGATTCGTGAAAATATTTATAACGAACGAGTGTATACGAGGGTTTGCGGAGTAGGGTCCGTAGCCGAAGAGACGAATAATAAACTCGAAAGCTCAATTTATAGAGGAGAATCGATAACCACTGAATAAATAAATGTCGGCTATACCGTCCGCTAATCAAACATCCCCTTGTACTCTTTAGACATAGGTAGATATAGAGGTATAAACCAGAGTATACAGTATTACACATCTAACTTTCTTGACAAAGCACTATAGAAGCCTTAAAGATCAGATTCCACAAAATCCGTGGACCATGAAGGCTGAGTGCCTGAGTGGAAGAGCTAAATCGTAAGTCGTAGATTTATGTTCCAAAATCTAATTCCCAAGACGAATACGACGGCGGTTACCATGGGGATAGATTATGACTATTATGAGTCCAGATGCCTGTATATCCAGCTCTTGCTCCCCCCTGCGGTATCTCGGTCTGTGGGTCTGTCATACCTTGACCGGGTTACCACGGGGCAGCCCTTACAGACGCCAAGACATAACCTTGGAGCCTTATGAACCTTGGCTAAGTCGTAGTTGTAGTCAGGGAGACTGAGAGAGGGAGAAAATTCTACGGAACGAACTGGACCGAGATCCTTGGAAAATGTCACGGTCCGCAACCCCCACGAGAAATTCCTAACACAATCCGACGAGCCACATCGTCGTCAAAGGGGAGATCGACAATCAGGGTTCTTTTTCGTTTGAAAAACTACGCCACTCCACGGTCAACCTCTAGCTTTAGGAATTATACTGTAAATCGGAGTCTTTTTGACCCTATAATGTCGTGCAAATTATTCAGATAGTCAAAAGTTTAGTATAGAATAGGGAAGTTTCATGAATTTTTTTTATTCTCTTATCCGATAATTTGATCATTAGGATTGATGAAAAACCTATTGCACCTATAATGGTTTACAGTTGGTTTTCACGTAAATCCAGTTTTTTTAATACAGCGTTTGAAATTCCCGGTAGCGTGTAACGTCACACAATACCTTTTACGCACAGTTCTACCTACTGTCTGGCGGCGCTGCGGACAACCATAGTCAGCAGAATAACATGGCGACCAACGTACTGTGTGACGTCACGTGGCGTTTGAAAATTGATAATTTTCAATTGCTGTTTATAATCACCTGGAGTTGATTCTATCATCCTTATGGTTTTTCAAAATTGTATTTATTCATCAGGCACCCATTTATCATGGATATTTGTCAGGTTCAGTCTGATGAAACTTCCCAGTTAGGAAAACTTTAGGCAAAATCGGTCAGAGCATTCTTTTATTCATTTTCATCAGTTGTAGAACGATGTATTTTTGCCCCCAAGTATAAAGTGAATGATGGAGCGGAGGAAATAGTTGTTTGGTTTATCTGACAACAGAAAGAGTGGATCCATCATCTGGTCAAGAAGTGGCGGTAACATTTTGAGATTGATTTTGAAGTATTTCAAGTGTCTTCTACGTTCTCGGAACCAAAAAACTTGAGAAATTTCATCATCTTGCTAATGTCGTCATACTTATGTCTATAAATGCAATCAGTCGTACCTACACTCAGCAATTGCCAAAACTCAAAGTCAAATGAAATTGCTTTGAAAAGACTCACAGAGTCGTTAATTTCTAAAAGTAGTCTATGTGTGCGTGTGAAACGGGAATATGGAGTATGTATGCCAGACTGCACACATGGTTTGCGTATCAGGCGATATTTACACCACTCGACCGAATGTACACAACAAATTCTATGGGTCAAGTTTGGGCTAGGTTAGGAACGAGATAAATATAAGTTTATAACACCAAACGGCTCAACATATGTAACATACGCATACACAAAAGTATGTGTACGTCCTCGGCTTGATATCTTTGAATTGATCGTTTATTATTCGGAATTCATCATCTCATCGATTGATATGGGCAAAACAAAACTGCACACGCGATTGAAGGAAACACTTTGTGATTGTTTGTAGGATCTTTTAATAACGGAAAATTCATCACGAAGCCATCTAAAAAAAAAACAACATCCAGAATAATTGCATGCAGGAAAATTTCCGTATACCTATTCTAGAAAAGCGTCAACTATGTACGTTTCAACGGAACTGGATCACAATTTGCTGCTGGTATATGAGTCAATTTACGTTAGAGCTAATAAACTTTCAGTAATTTTCATTGTTGAATTTCGCTTTCACACCACATGGATAATTTGAAAATATCCGATAACAGCTCTCGACCCGGCGGAGATTAATGTGAGCGGATTCCCGTACTCCGCGTCCCTACATGAATCCCCACCCAGATGCGACGGTCAGCACAAATGCAATATCATAAGCTCGTAAAACAAATAACTGGAAGTAGCTATATACTCAACATCCGTACATTAGTTCGGAGTACAGATCATAATGTATACTGAAAAGTTCACTGTAATTTCGAACGTCGATACATAGATGTTTTCAACCTGCAGGATCAAAATCCTCAACTTATATGAGTAAAAAAATAACAGGAAACATTTCGAAAGTGTTCGAAATAATGTTTAAATCACATAAAATCATTGAACATTATAAATCAGTAAATGTAATAAGCCTCGCCAATTCTTCAATGTCTAATTGCACTCGAGTTTAATGCAACAATTTGATTTTGTTGTTCAGTTTTTAGAGAAAATGAACGTTGGGTATCGACTTGTGTGTATCTAGGTCGTCCGGAAGTAAATGATAGAGATATATCTAAGTGGCTGCCACTTCCATCTACGTGATAGAATTATATCCAGCTGAATAAACCTGGTGCAGCAAACTATTCAAAATGGAGATGCATCGAAGAATTTCACTACCTAGTCGTTGCGGCAGGTAGCGTAGGTATTACTTAATCTGCATTACTTAACGCCAAGGGTATGATGCAAGAGGTTTATAACCGGGGTAAGATATGCCCAACTGTTAACAAGGTAGGTATAGGTGTGATGCTGAACAAATCTTTGCAGTATAGCTATATGTTCGATAACAGCGTTAGACACGACAATCCAAGACTCATGAGGCATCCGGTTGGTGAATGAGGTCAACCTTTTCGAGGGTGAGGTGATAGTTGAGGATGCCACGTGAAACGGAAGCGTGCAAACATCCCGAGGACACAAGTCTGCGCCCACTTCTGGTCTCACGGCTGGCGAACCTTCTATACTATACCAACAGAAATTCCTACCAAACGATATGAACATTCTGTCCCCTGGTTGCTTGCGTTACTCGATCCCCAACCTCCGCATTTCAACCCACATCGATAAGACGTGAGAAAATTCAAAACCCCGCTCGACATTGGCCTTGACTTTCTACAAGGACAACCATCGATGGTTCGATTTTCTGTTGTGTGACCAAAGTCCAGAAATCTTTTGTTCTCTTTTCGTTTAGGGCTAACGTGGTAGGAGATAAGATATAAACAAACTTTCATTAGGATAAATTGTAGCTAACCATGAGTTATCACTGGCCACAAAAGTAAAAGAGCCAATTTATAAGGCTTCGGAGCCACATGTTTCACGGCAGCAGGGGACTTCACTTAAAAAAACTTCGAAAAGCCAATAACTCGTGGTTTGTTCCCTTCGACTGATATAGTTAATCAGACACAGACGGAAATCTGATACTGTTTGCCGCGATGGAATTCGACCAGCAGAATTAAATAGATTAACAATACATAAAAGTTTTCCCTGGCTTGAAAATTGGTCTTGGTCATTTTCCAGCTGGAAGGAAGTGTAACCCATCGGCAAGGAGGAAAGGTGAAAACCATTCATCCAGCTAGACTGCAGTCAAAGGCTTATGAATATGAGATAGGAAGCATGAAACCTGCGAATGTATATTTTCGGTTTGGTCTGTTTTCGACGTCATTGGGTCTACACTCTCCTTCGTTATTCCAATTTCAACATTGAAAAAAACAAGGTATAGGTACTCAAATTCTAGAGAGCCTTGCGTTATATTCATTGAATTTATTTTTTACGGCACAGGCATTACAAAGTCACTTTCTGACGCCTGTTTTCGTTCCGGCAAAGGGCACTTTATACCGCTAAGTTCAAAGTTGCGGTATAAAGTCTTTATTCCGCAACTTTGATGCGCAGTTCGAAGTGCGCACGTCAAAGTTGCGGAATAAAGTTTTTGTACCGCAGGTTACCCCCTCTCTATACGCAGTTCGTGCGGAACTCAACTGGCGTCAGAGTGACTTTGTAATGCCTTTTCCGTAAAAAATAATGTATGGGGCGCGCGCAGAAAGTAACTGTTCGGCAAGGTTATGTTTTTCGTACTCGCCGTTGCTTTACAAGGCTCGCCTTCGGCTCGCCAGGTAAAATCAACGGCTCGTACGAAAAACATAACCTTGCCGAATAAACAGTTACTTTCGGCGCATGCCACATAAATATCTATTGATCTTCCTGTAGCGATGAAGGAACCACTTCCTACTACTATAGTATCCTACTACTTATGATAGTAGTAGGTCATCTACCACGTACTCAAAGACTTCCGGGTTTTACACCGTTTTTTAACCCTAGTAGTCTCCCCTCTGGCGACAGAGCAACACTTCAGAAGGTCGAAGCAAAGTGAATCAAACGATTACATTGAGGACTTAAAATGGTACCTTTGGCAGGAATGGGTTATACGATAGGTAGTAAATTTTCACTCGATCGATTAATCTCTTATTAATAAAGTAACGCGGTAATGGCCAGGCTTTTTTCATTCTATAATTTACTGCATCATCAAAACAAGTTCGTTTTTCTCCTGTTTTATATGAATACTTTTAATTTGACCCCGTCGCCTGAATTATTCTGCTTGGGACAAGTTTTTAAATGAATTTCAACTACCGATGTATCGTTCCCTCTAAATATAACACGGGTCAATTAGGTACGAGGAGCAAACTCTGCTCTAACCAATTAAGCTATAATTATATTACACCGCTTCAGAAAATACCTCACGCCCATTAAATTATTATTATGTTACACTTTCGGCACAAATTTGTATCGTCAAACTGGTTATAATTTATATAGAATTCCGAGTAGAAATCTAGAATGGCGATTGGTGCTAATCACCAAATCATCACCATAGCTCATATGAAGGCTATTAAAATTTAGAGTCGGTTAAGCTCTTCAACAGCAGTTGATTAGTTGGCCGGACCATTCATGCCTGTGGAGCCAGTGACCCAAATCAGGTTTACGAACGAAAGAAGAATTGTGTACAAAGAGATGCCAAACTTTGAACGGTTGCAAGAGGATTTGCAACCGTAAGAAAGAAAAAGAGGCAATTTTTAGGACACTGCATAATTACAGCAAAGGCTGAATTGAGTTTACCATAATTAGTTTGGGGAATATCCCAATCCAACTCATCTGACAGCTGGTCAGGGCTTAAGAACCGGTAAAACCTTTCCTCAAACAAATTAGCTGTGAACTTTAGGTAGGGGTCGACTGGTGCACTCAGACTAATCACTACAACTCAATTATCAATATTTACGACCAAGTGGTTTAATCTAGAATTGTAACTTCTCCTCAAGGACTACTGTAAACAAAAACCTATTCCCATTAGGACGAGTTTACTCCGTGCACAAGGTAATGGTTGATTCAGGAGTCAAATGATAAAATCTACAGATCTTGCGTGTAACGCAAGCATCCGAGGCATTGAAAATGTCCCCTGTTTGATCGTCTTTGGGCATTATGTTTTGACTATCTTTTGTTTTGTTGCCTTTGGATTTGATACATTTGGTGCAATTTAAAAAAAAAAAAAAGGATGCTGGTACAAATTCCGAACGATCAAAAACAGAACGTCCACTATCTCGATTTTTTCCATACGAATCTAGAAATCACGGAACATTAGAAGAACGATTTTTTTCTTATCGACGTGCCTAAAAAATCGAACGGCATTTCGCCCGTTCTATTTTTTGGTCTTTTGGAATTTCGACCGCGGGCACTCTTGTGACTCAAGTTAGTGTGAATTCGATTTAAAACAATTCGCTCTCTGTTTCCGAATTTTATCTGATCTGTAGAAGAGGAAT
>JAFFZH010003008.1:0-12994 GCA_018420115.1 Euura saliciscinereae
ACTATATTATTTGTAATTTAACATTATTACAACAAAACAAGTTTGCGGCTTATCAATTTTCTATATTAATATATCGCGTGTCTAATGGCATAAGGTCGTAAGCGCCAAAAAAGGCAATTTTGGTGGCAAAAGGTCGTATAATATTTGTTTTTCACGCCATTCGCTCTGAAAACGGTGAAAACGTATAGATCAATTGAAATTACGAGATCGAAAAATGTAAGTGCAAAAGGTCGTACGTTTGGCGGATGGCGACATACGTTACCAATTTTGTGTTCATCGCCTACGTTAAGTTATCGACGTGGTAGGGGGTCTGTCTGCTGTGTATAAATACGACGGATCGGACAAATTCTAACCAGAAACGAAGTAAGCTGCTACCTTCAACATGAACAAGATCGTCTGTCTTCTTGTCGCCTCATTGGTGTGCGTGGGTGTTGCCAGCGGTAAGTTACAGACCAATAGCACATGCTCGAACGTTCTATTTTCCAATAAAACGAAACCTCACTTATACTTATTTAAATCGGCTACGCTAGAAAATACATACATATATGTGAGAATAAGGTAAAAAAGAAACCAATTGAGAGTCACGTGGTTCGATAGCTTCCACGTCAGCATTGCAATTATTCAGACACACACACCATCAACAGGTGAAAAAAAACTTGTCTGTAGATAAACGTAAAAATATTTTTGAATCAAGGACTAAATTTTCCCGATACGACAAGGATACAATATTCAAACGGAGAATATTTGAATTATTGATTTCAATTCCAGCAGCCAAACTGGAACTCATGGACGTATATCGGAAGCAATCAATTTTTCAAGTATTGTGTCTCGAAATATTTAACAGCACACTTAACATTTTGTAGCACGTATGTTCTGCAGGTGGTAAGATTCATTGAATCGTTAAAAATAAAAACGATGCGTACGTCATCACGATATAGATAAAATGTGTTTTTTGAACGTTATGCTCTTTGTTTGGAACGATTTTATTCTCTACATTTTATGCTACACGGAATGTTCAAACCATTTTCAACATGTCAGGTTCCACTCGATTCGTCAAGTATTGTCATGATATCCTGATTTTTGTTTCAGGAGTCGATCCAACCGAGGCTAGCATCATCGGTGAGTTAAAGATACAGAGATTTTCGATAATGACAGATATTCACTTGTTGTTCGAATTTAGCGCAAGCGAGTCGAGCACCACGGAATGACGACTTAATCACAGTCCTCTTTACTTAAATTTCAGATGCCATGACAAGGATCAAAGCCCAACTGTCACACATTGAGGATCGTGTTAGATACTTGTCCGCCAGTAAGTTCAAAACAATGTCACCCAATGAAGATATTCAAGTCATAGCTACTAAGACATGCGGCAAATATTGACAAACTACAATAGTGTCATGACATACCTATTTTATTTCCAGATAGCGAATCCCAGCTGATCACCGAAGACGCTGGTAAGTGATGAGTGGATACACTTACTTGACCAATTTATACGACTACCAAAACGCTCAAATTATCTTTGTCTCTATTTTTATTTTAGATACTGTGATGGGAACCAGAAAGTATCTCGCAAGCACTGTATCTTTTATCGTAAGGGGTATCAAGGGTGAGTTGAAGACGACTTTACCCTTTAAACTCGCGTGTCTCATGACATAAGGACGTAAGCGCCATTATACGACGTTTTGCTGTTTATAATGGCATGAAATCGTATATATTTTTTTCACGCCAATCGCTCTGAAAACGTTCGAAACTTATAGATCAATTGAAATTATGAGATCGCAAATGTAAGTGCAAAAGGTCGTCAGTTGGGCGGATACGACCTTCTGCTTTTAAGTGCGATTATTTTATCGAGTTTTTCGAAACGACGTCGATTTCGATTTTTCTTTGCGTTTCACGAGTTTTTACAGCTATTTGGAAAAATCATGAAAAATTGAAAAAAAAATAAAAAAGGCGCTTATGACCTGCTGCTTTTAACTACCAATATTTTTTATCGATATTTTTTTAAGTGGTCGTTCTTTCAATTTATCTTTGCGTTATACGAGTTTTTACAGCCATTTGAAAAAATCATGACAAATAAAAAAAATAATAATGGCGCTCACGACCTTCTGCTTTTAACTGCCAATATTTTTTATCGATTTTTTTTTTTAATAATGGCGCTTACGAGCTTACGCCATTAGACACGCGAAATGATTTTGTTATCTACCGTTCGCTTCACATATCAGGGTGAAGTCGAGGAATTGTTTCAATTGACCGACATTTCCTACTTCAATTCTTAATATTTCATTATTTTTCACTCATTGCCATTATATCATGCGTCAATTGGTGAATTCCCACTTTGTCATGATACGCCAATTTTATTTTCAGGAACCAAATCAGAAGTTGCTGCCGAATTCGCGAGTAAGTGACACTCATTCGAAAAATACATCAAGCCTACACTGAGAAAAGAGTTTCTTTATACCAAATGAACGCATTTATTTAAAAATTTCGCGAAATATTCGTTAGCTGTTAAAGAATATCTTAACATGAAGTAAATATACATGTTGTTTTAACTACTGTGGAAATTCCGTAGTATTCGCAATAAATAAAGCATTCGGTTGAGACAAAAATCACACCATGTCTTCTCAAATACAGATTTATTAACAGTTAACAAATCTTACATGAGGGTTTGAGATTTGATGTAATTCGTGCGTAGTAGTCTGTACGCTTGCCGCTAGAGGTGAGAGCGGCGCTGAATACTCTAGCTACAGTCTCGCGAGTAAAAGTGCGCCAGTCATAATACATTCACCGACCTGAGGCGCATCATTCTAAGCTCGAGGCGAACCCGTTCCTGGGCATTGTTTGGGCAGCATATTTTAGGCATGCACTATCTTTTTCAGTGGAAATAGTGAAGACATTATTCCAACAGTCACTTCTGGTTTAAAAAAAAAAAAAAAAAAAACAGTCACTTATCACGTTAAAAAAAATTGGGACATGACTTCTTAGTCAATACCTGATTGGTCTAAAAAAAAGATCACCATTCGTGGATAACTGCACTGATAGAAAAGCACAATTAAATAACTATTCGTAGTTGAACTTCATGATCGTTCTGCTGAAACAACAGGTGCGGTTTGAAGAGAAATACAAGATTTCTTAACTATTAAGAAATCCTCATTTCACTATCGTGTTTGATCGTCTGATATAACTGGACGCGAATTTTAAGGAATTGATGATTCGTTAACTATTAAGAAATCTTTATTTGAGACAAAGAAAACACTCAAATGAATGATTTCTTAGCTATGACTAAATGTATATTTGCTTATATACGAATATACGATTCGTTAACTGTTAACGAACTTTGTTAACAACAACAAAACTCTTTTCTCAGTGTAGCTTGATTTTCATCCAGCTGTTGTTAGAACTGAGTGAGAGTCGAAGACGACTTGATCATAACCTCTGTATATTCCAATTTCAGCTTTACTCCACCCAGTAAAATCCAAAGTCAGAGCCGATTTGGACAGTCATCGAGCGACAGCCAGATGTGAGTTGATGACGATTGTGCCCATCTAGAATATCGCGCATCAACCACTTGAAAATTGTCTAAATTATTGAGGTATCTTTTAATTTCCAGGTCTCAGCCCTGAGATCAGAGCTACTCTGACCAGAGTAAATGATTTATTGGTCGCAGTAACGACCCAAATCGATGCGATTCTGAATGCTGCTTTCAAGGTTGCCGAAAGTAAGTTGAAAACAATCGTACCATTAGAAATATAATTGTCATACTGAGATCTATCGTTTGCTACAAACCAAATTCCAATTCCTAATTACGCCGCGCTTTCATAAATTGGTCTATTTCCTTAGCCTCCAGGTGGGCAAACGTATTTGATACTAACATTCGATCCATGATCCGATCCCTGAGAAAATTCCGAATTGAGTGAAAAAAAAATATACAAAAAATTCGGCCCACGTTTTCCCAAACGGGGGCTGTTTTATGTCATCCACTGGATTGTTGAGAATTTTTTCAGATTTTTAAAGAGGGGCATTCTCAATGAACTTCAAAAATTCATAACAAATTAACGGTTTGTTAAAAAGAAAAAATTTTTTAAGACGCGTTTATTACTGAGTAGAATGTTAGAAAAAAACATGGGATGATTTTGAGATGGTCGGGGTTTATTACTGGTCGAGCTGGCGTGGAATGCCCCATACATATAGGTGAGAATAACGTAAAAAAAACAGCATTGGAATTATTCAGACAAACACATCATCAACAGGTGAAAAACAACCTGTTTTGTAGATAAACGTAGAAATATTTTTGCATCATCGAGTAAAATATTCTCGATGCAGCAAGGATACAATATTGAATTCTTGATTTCAATTCCAACAGCCGAACTAGAACTCATGAACGTATATCGGAAGCAATCAATTTTTCAAGTATTGTGTCTCGAAATATTTGACAGCATACTTATTTTGCAGCAAGTATTTCGCAGACTTATCGAATCGTCATGCCTATATTTTAGTATCACAGGAAGTAAAATTTAAAACCGTAAAATAGTACGGAAGTGGAAAATCGACCATTCGTCGAACTCGTGTATATCAAAAGCAATCAACTTCTGAAGTATTGTGTCTCGAAATATTTAACAGCACACTTAACATTTTGTAGCACGTATGTTCTGCAGGTGGTAAGATTCATTGAATCGTTAAAAATAGAAACTATGCGTACGTCATCACGATATAGATAAAATGTGTTTTTTGAACGTTATGCTCTTTGTTTGGAACCATTTTATTCTCTACATTTTATGCTACACGGAATGTTCAAACCATTTTCAACATGTCAGGTTCCACTCGATTCGTCAAGTATTGTCACGATATCCTGATTTTTGTTTCAGGAGTCGTTCCAACCAAGGCTAGCATCAACGGTGAGTTAAAGATACAGAGATTTTCTATAATGACAGATATTCACTTGTTGTTCGAATTTAGCGGAAGCGAGTCGAGCACCGCGGAATCACGACTGAATCACAGTCCTCTTTACTTAAATTTCAGATGCCGTGACAAGTGTCAACAACCAACTGTCAAATCTTGTGGCTGGTGTTAGACAGATGTCCCGCAGTAAGTTCAAAACAATGTCACCCAATGAAGATATTCAAGTCATAGCTACTAAGACATGCGTCAAATATTGACAAACTAAAGTAGTGTCATGATGTACCTATTTTATTTTCAGGAAGCGTTTCCCTGGCCGACGAAGACGCTAGTAAGTGATGAGTGGATACACTTACTTGACCAATTTATACATTCCCGAAAAAATTAACGGGCCACCCTTTTTTTCTAAAAATATTGCCTTTTTTCAAAGTGCTATAACGTAGCGAAAAATGTAGCTAGACGGATTTTCAAAAGCGCATTTTGAATATTGAAATGTCAGCTTCAAAATGCGTTTTGACATCGTGTCTACGGATGGCCAGACCGAGGTTGTGTCAGTTTAAAGCAACCAGTGACGAATTCGTAAACCGAACTCCAACTTTCAGATGCTGTACCGGACGGGAGAATTTTTTTGACATTTCAAGCTTCAAAATGCGTTTTTAAACATCCGTCTAGCCACATTTTTCGCTAAGTTAGAGCACTTTGAAAAAAGGCAATATTTTTATAAACAAAGGGTGGCCCGTTGATTTTTGTCGGGAGTATACGTCTACCAAAACGCTCAAATTATCTTTGTCTCTATTTTTATTTCAGACGCTTTGATGACAGCCCAAACCCTTCTCTCAAACACTGTACATTCTATTCTAGGGGGTAAAGGGGGTGAGCTGAAGACGACTTTACCCTTTAAAAATCGCGTGTCTAATGACATAAGGACGTAAGCGCCATTATACGACGTTTTGCTGTTTATAATGGCATAAAGTCGTGTAATTTTTTTTTCACGCCAATCGCTCTGAAAACTTTCGAAACGTATAGATCAATTGAAATTACGAGATCTAACAATGTAAGTGCAAAAGGTCGTCAGTTCTTTTACCGAATTTTTCGAAACGACGTCGATTTCGATTTTTCTGTGTGTTTCGCGAGTTTTCACAGCTATTTGGGGAAATCATGAAAAAATGAAAAACTCAAAATGGCGCTTACGACCTTCTGCTTTTAACTACCAATATTTTTCATCGAATTTTTTCAAATGGTCGTTCTTTCAATTTATCTCTGCGTTTTACGAGTATTTACAACTATTTTGAAAAATCATTAAAAATTATGAAAAAAATAACGCTTACGACGTTTTGCCTTTACGTTGTTTTTTATTTTTCCTTAAAAATTGTAATGAAAGAACGACGTATCCCCCAAACTTACGACCTTTTGCACTTACATTCTTCCATCTCGTAATTTCTATCGATCTACACGTTTTGGCCGTTTTCAAAGCGAATGGCGTGAAAAAAAAAATTATACGACCTTTTGCCACCAAAATCGCGTTTTCGGCGCTCACGACCTTATGCCATTAGACACGCAAAATGTTTTTGTGATCTACTGTTCGCTTCACATATCAGGGTGAAGTCGAGGAATTGTTTTAATTGACCGAGATTTCCTATTTCATTACTTTTCACTCATTGCCGCTATATCATGCGTCAATTCGTGAATTTCCCCTTTTTCATGATACACATATTTTATTTTCAGGAAAAGCATCAGAAATTGCTGCCAGAATCAAGAGTAAGTGACACTCGTTCGAAAAATACATCAAGCCTAGCTTGATTTTCATTCAGCTGTTGTTAGAACTGCGTGAGAGTCGAAGACGACTTGATCATAACCTCTGTATTCCAATTTCAGCTTCACTCAAATCAGTAGATTCCAAAGCCAGAACCCATTTTGAAAGTAGTGGAAGGAGACTCGGATGTGAGTTGAAGACGATTGTGCCCATCTAGAATATCGCGCATCAAGCATTTGAAAATTGTCCAAATTATTGAGGTATCTTTTAATTTCCAGATGCCAGCAATAAGATCGAAGCGTTAGCGACCGCAATGACTAATTCAGTGAACGCAATAAAGATGCAAGTCAATCCGATTTTGGATGCTGCTATCAAGCTTGCCAAAAGTAAGTTGAAAACAATCGTACCATTAGAAATATAATTGTCATACTGAGATCTATCGTTTGCTACAAACCAAATTCCAGTTAGGCTTCCATAAATTGATCTATTTCCTTACCCTCCAGTTAAGCAAACGTATTTGATACTCAACATTCGATCCCTGATTCCAATTGCACTACCAGTTTAGTACTACTGAACTACGATCTTATTGTGACTTTTTATACTATTTCATACATGAACTAAAATATTATGATTTCTTAAATTATTTTTTCAATGTGTTCTGGTGATTGGCAATAAATCGTGATTTAGGTTCCTCAGGTGCATCTTCATTATCATAAGTCACATCCCAGTCCAGCTGAACCGAGGCAGCGGAAGAGACTATTGGTGAGTGTCGTCGACAGTATCACCTGATACGAAGATGCTGAATATATTAATCTATGAATTTTGGTGAATCAATTCGCAGGCCAATTCTTAGCAGCTATCACGAAGCGGAATATTCGGAACCGCTTGTGCTGATCTAAGGAACTTTGAAAGAACGGAAATCATCTGCCGTACGAGAGACTACCACTTTCTTCCAGTACGTCTTCCAATTGATTACTAAATATGTATATACCAGTGAAAATAATTCATAGCTGCATAAGATGCAGCTGTGAGCAATAAAAATCGATTTCGTAAATATTAATTCGCTGTATCGTATAAATTTTCCATTTCCCAACACAGATTCCGAATACAAAATTTTCCTTCCTAGTCACGTGACATGTGAAAAGGTTCTTTTATTTGCAAGACCTGCATGAAAAGTTTGATTCCGCTCGGACCGCTAAACCGATTTTCATACTGTTATATGGCATACTGTTCTTATTCCGAGGCTGTGCCAATAAATCCGAAAATAGTGATTCAAAAACCGAAAGACGTTCAGAATGATATCCAGACGAGAAGAGTCGGTGCCTCCCCCGTGCACCGCTTCCATGTTTAAAGACATGACATGATTTTTCCGCTCAAAATTAAGTCACCTTATGGCATTAATGGGCCTTCGATAATCTTCAGTCATTTCGTATCTAGATATGGTATAGAGGACATTTCAATGACGGGATTCGCTTACCCCGATTGTCGAGTCTGATTCATATTGTGTTGACGCAAGTACTTGAATCGTTAATTCGTGATCACTTCTGAATATTCAATAAAGTTTTATCATCGCCTGTACCTTATTGATACAGTTGTGCATCGTGGACTACGAATACCTAAATTCAAATATTATTTTTTACGGCACAGGCATTAAAAAGTCACTTTTTGACGCCTGTTTTCGTTCTGGCAAGTATCACTTTATACCGCTAAGTTCAAAGCTGCGGAATAAAGTCTTTATACCGCAGGTTACCCCCTCTCTACTACCTTTTACAGGAGCTCCTACAGAGCAAAATTATTTAAGAAAAGCCGGACCTGTCACCCACCCCCTTCGATTTGGCTGATTTTTTGTGAGCATGTTACCTACCTGAAGAGTAGTCAAAAGCCAAAATATTATGTCCCGAAAAAATTTATTGGCCGAGTTACAGTTTTTTTTCACATTTTTGACTCGAATTTGGGTATTTTCGATTATGGAAAGGTTTTTTGTACTACGTGGCTGAAAATCGGTTTCGTTATGTAAAATTGACCCAGGAACACGAATCTGGCCACAGATTTGACCTACGACAAAAACCTACAGTAATATTAGCCAAAAACACCCAAAATTGACCGAAAAAGTCCCAAATCTTGGGGAAATGGTAAAAAAAAATGTTTTTGACTTTCTGAGGCAGCTGCAGTCTCGTAGGAAAAGAGCCAACGAATCCAATGACCACACCCGCAGATTTCTAGGACGAACCGTTCAAGAGAAACGCGTTGTCGAAGTTGAAGAATCTTGATTTTTCTGCAAATAATGGACCTTTTTAAGGGTTTTGACCAGAATCTGACGAATCTCATTTGATGAAAATAACCTATTGATACTCGATTTAGATAGTCGTGGTGAATGCCGCAAAATAGGCCTTTAGGTCGGACATTTGTCCAACGAGGTCAAAAAAGTCCCTTATTGCCAGAAAAACAAGATTCTCCAACTTTGACAACGCGTATCTCTTGAACGGCTCGTCCTAGAAATCTGGGGGTGTGGTCATTGGATTTGTTGGCTCTTTTCCTACAAGATTGCTGCCTCAGATAGTCGAAAACATTTTTTTTTACCATTTCCCCAAGATTTAGGACTTTTTTGGTCAATTTTGGGAGTTTTTGGCTAATATTACTGTAGGTTTTTGTCGTAGGTCAAATCTGTGGCCAGATTCTTGTTCCTGGGTCAATTTCACATAAAGAAACCGATTTTCAGCCACGTAGTTCAAAAAACCTTTGCATAATCGAAAATACCCAAATTCGAGTCAAAAATGTGAAAAAAAAAAACTGTAACTTGGCCAATAAATTTTTTCGGGACATAATATTTTGGCTTTTGACTACTCTCCAGGTAGGTAACATGCTCACAAAAAATCAGCCAAATCGAAGGGGGTGGGTGACAGGCCCGGCTTTTCTTAAATAATTTTGCTCATTGTTGAGCAATAAATAGCTAACACTCAGTTTCTGAAAACCAAATCTTTTAATTGTGTATATGTCCAAAACATCCAGATTTGTGGAATATGGGCAATTCAGGCACAGTCCTGGCAGAAGTTGTGGCGCAAGTAGGGTACGATGGTTGCTAGCCTAATTGGTTCTCGATCGGGCACTGTATCTAAAAGTGGGACATTCGGCCAGAACCCTAACAGGCTGCCACAGTTCAGCCAGATCGGGGCCACATTTGTAATCTGGCAAACTATTCAGAACCCGATCAGCGCCACGGTCAAATTTCTACACGGGTCTGATAGGTGCACGTTGACTGAGGATTGGTTTTGGTTAAGTTAATTATAACCACGGTATCACTGTTAACGCTAAATTTATTGGGTTTTGTACTGCACAAAAAAATACGTGTTTCTCCTTGAGAGAGCAAGACCGGAAGAGAGCGTACTGCGCTCGTTGCGGTCGTATTTGAAACTAAATCAGGGCCGTATATAAAGTTTATTCTATTTTGAGCGGAAAAATCATGTCATGTCTTTAACCATGGAAGGGGTGCACGGGGGATCGAGGCACCGACTATTCTCGTTTGGATATCATTCCGAACGTCTTTCGGTTTTAATTGAATCACTATTTTCGGATAATCAGTGACTAATTCTGTATATCTGTATCGTAATATTCCTCACGGGCATTTTGTATTCAAACATGGTTAGCGAGCGACGATTGAAAACTTTATTGGCACAGCCTCGGAATGAGAACGGTATGCCTTGCAAATTTCATCCAAATCGGTTTAGCGGTCCGAACGGAATCAAACTTTTCATGCAGGTGTTTCAAATAAAAACACCTTTACACATGTCACGTGACTCGGAAGGAAAAAGTAATCATTTTTATAAGGGCCTCTGAATGTTTTTATTGTTTTGTATTCGGAATCCGTGTTGGGAAATGGAAAATTTATACCATACAGATACAGCGAATGAATATTTTCGGAATTGATTTTTATTGCTCACAATTAATGCAGCTTTACATTATTCTCACTGGTATATAAATATTCAGTAATCAACTGGAAGACGTGCTGGAAGAAAGTGGTAGTCTCTCGTCCAGCAGATGATTTACGTTCTTCCACAAAAAGTTCTTCAGATTAGCACAAGCGGTTCCGAATATTCCGCTCCGCGATAGCTGCTAAGAAGTGGCCTGCGAATAGATTCACCAAAATAAGTGAATACATATATTCAGCATCTTCGTATCAGGTGCAGATATTGTCGATGACACTCACCAATAGTCTCTTCCGCTGCTTCGGTTCAGCTGAACTGGCATGGGATTTATGATTTTGACGATTTTTCTAAGAAAGTGAAATTACGATTCAATGGCAATTACCAGAACACATTGAAAGTATAATTTAAGAAATCATCATATTTTAGTTGATGTTGGAAATATTATAAAAAGTCAAAATATTCACCCTACTGAAAAAGATATTGTAAAATATTACATGAAAAAGTACATAATAAATTTCATAAAGTTATGACTGGATTCATAATATGAATTATCATGTAAATTAAGAATGTCGTAAATTATTATGTACTTTATCACATGATTTTTGTTCCGACCATTACGTTGTACAAATACACATAATTCATCATCTAATTTATTGTGTGATGTTTTACATGAGTTTTAGCTCTACGAGTTCCAACTTCTTTGAAAAAACTGAAATCAATCACAATCATATCAAAGCTTATGAACCTGAAACTTTGTGACATCACTATGAAGTACCGTAGCTCAAGCGGTAGCGTTACTGCTTCCAAATTCGAAGGACCACGGTTCGATCCCGACTCGGGTGTCCCCTTTCTTTACTATCATAAAATCTGATCATGTAAAACATCCTACGATAAATGAGATAATAAATTATGTGTATTTGTACAACATAATGGTCAGAACAAAAATCATACCTATGATAAAGTACATAATAATTCGTATCAGGAATCCAGTCACAACTTTATAAAATTTATCACGTAATTTATTATATTTATTATATACTTTTTCATGTAATATTTGACAGGATCTTTTCCAAAATATTCAGGATCGTAGTTTAGCAGTACTAAACTGGTGGTACAATTGAAATCAGGGATCGAATGTTGAGTATCAAATACGTTTGCCTAACTGGAGGCTAAGGAAATAGATCAATTTATGAAAGCCTCATTGGAATTTGGTTTGTAGCAAATGATAGATCTCAGTATGATAATTATATTTCTAATGGTACGATTGTTTCCAACTTACTAGGGGCAAGCTCGAAAGCAGCATTCAAAATCCCATAGACGTGCTTCCTGATTGAGTTGAATCTTTGATTTAAATCGGTCACACCATCGCTGATATGAGTGCTGGCAACTGAAAATTAAAAGATACCTCAATAATTTCGACAATTTTCAAGTGCTAATTGAGGCGCGATATTCTAAACGGGCACAATCGTCTTCAACTCACGTCCAACGCTGCTTCCAATTCTTTGCGTAGCGGCTATCATATTCAATTCTACTGGGTTGACAGAATCTGGAATTCGAATACAGAGGTTATGATCAAGTCGTCTTCGACTCTCACTCAGTAATTCTAACAACAGCTGGATGAAAATCAAGCTAGGCTTGATGTATTTTTCGAATGAGTGTCACTTACTCGTGAATTCGTCAGCAATTTCTGATTTGTTTCCTGAAAATAAATAGAAAATCTCGGTCAATTAAAACAATTTCTCGACTTCACCCGGATATGTGAAGCGAACATTAGACAACATTTGAGCGAAGCGAATATTAGACAACATTCACAAAAAAATTTTTAAAGGGTAAACGTCGTCTTCAACTCACTCCTGGTACCATCTAGGACAGAAGCTACAGCGATTTCGAAATGTCTTCCGGCATTCGTCAAAGCATCTGAAATGAATATCAAACGGAATGATTTTCCAGAATACGGGGACAAAGATAATTCGAGCGTTTTGGTAGACGTATAAATTGGTCAAGTAAGTGTATCCACTTATCACTTACCAGCGTCTGTGGTGTTCAGCTGGGATTCGCTGTCTGAAAATAAAATAGGTACATCATGACACTATTGTACTTTGTTGATATTTGACGCATGTCTTAGTAGCTATGACTTGAATATCTTAATTGGGTGACATTGTTTTCAACTTACGGCCGGAAATCTCTCTAGCACGATCCTCAAGTCTTGACAGTAGGTTTTTGACAATTCTCAGGCGCTCTGAAATTTAAGTAAAAGAGGACTGTGATTAAGGGGAGGCTCTACTCGATTATGACCGACTTACCGACGTAAGTGGGCGTGTCGCTTATTTCGATGAAAATTGAAGTCTACGGGCCTAAATCGCAAAAAAGGGCTCTGTCGCGGATCGCTACGTGCAATTCCGAACCTAAATATGTCAAAACCTTT
>JAFFZH010003034.1:0-22917 GCA_018420115.1 Euura saliciscinereae
GATGGCGTCAGCGACGAGGTTCTTTCCGTCTTCCTCCTGAGAAAAATGAAGGAAATTTTGTTTCATACGTTGTTCAATCGTTACTAGTACATTTGAATTAGGTGTTTCATAATTTTTGTGAATATTTCACTATCTTAGCGAATTTTATCTCACGCTGGTTGTTTGTGAGTAACAAAATATGGAAGATTTATCTTTGAAAAAGAATTTTTCAGTCGATTACTGATTTGATTCTAATTTTATAATCAGATCAGATAACTTAATTTTTTTTTTCGTTCTTATGGCAGATATTCAAAAATTCCTGAACTATATTTGTGACAATTTTCTCACGATTTATAAGTGTCTCGAATTATTTAATGAGGATTTCAAATATTTATCGAGTTTAGAAGATTCAGTCGATTTTTTTCACGGAATTTGAATGTTTCAGAAACCTTTTCGATCATTTCTGAAGGTTTTTTTTTTAAATCAAAAAGCATACAAATCGATAATGGTTTGAAAAAATGGCGACTCATTTGTTGAATTATTCTAAATTTTTCTTGCGGATTTGAAAAGGTTTTCCCTGGTTTTCTCATTATTTTATATCGTTTTATAAGATCTATGTTCAAGATCAAAGAGCTTGGAAAATTTTCAAATGATTACAGAAATTTTGAAATATGTGACTAGCTTTAGCATCATTTGTGAAAATTTTCAAACGCTCTTGATGTTTTTTCACTCAAATTTATCAACATTTCCCGAAAATTTGTACGTCGATATTTCAGAGCCGATAAAATATAGGAAATAATCTTATCCCGCATCTTTTATCTTTACTTTTCTGTTAATTTTAGCGATGTAAAAGGGCTCGCGCATATATTATCAAATAAATAAATAAATAAATAAATAAATAAATAGAGGTCTAGAAACCTTAAATAAAGTTCAATAAAACCCAGAAGACATAGAAAAGTTTTCAAAATGAGTTTGAAAAATATTTAGAAGACCTCGAAACCGATTTTAAATCGTCGAAAAGCTCAATTTCCAATTTTTTTTTGGCCTTGTAACATCCCAATCCCTCAAACCACCCACCGAAAGGTTTGGTTTCCAGTTACTCTCAAAGACAGACATAGCGGCGAGTGATCCAGAGCCCATAGTACAGTAGGGCAATTTGTCCGTAGACCCATGGGGATAGATGCAGTGTAGATGAGGCCCGTTGAGATCTACGCCTCCGAGCACAAGAGCAGCTCCGATGTGTCCTTGGTGACGGAAGAGCAGCTGTTTAAGCATCGTGTTGGCAGTTTCAACCGGAACAACTCGTCCGGTATTCAGACGATGGAGCTCCAACTGACTCGCTATCATCTGTGTTGTCATTTCAGTATCTGCCGCAGTTCCGGCTCCGCAACAACTGCAGTGCGTCAAGAGTTTTACGAGTTTGGGTCATTTTTGAACGAAGAACGAATTGGGAAATTCTTGGATTATGCAGAACGAAGGAACAATTTTTATACTCAAAATGAAAAAATTAATATATTCATTCAAGTTTATGAGAAACTTGGTAAATACTGTGAATTTCTAATTTAAAAAAATAGATAAAATCTTCTCATACACATATAATGTAAAAACTTGTAGAGAGACTTTAAGTATTGTAAACTAGAAAAAACTAAAAAAAATTCGCTAGAAAATACAGAAGAGATGAAATTGTTGCTTATTTTCATTTTTAAGCAGAAAAACTTAGAATTCCTCTCAAGTTTGATAGAAATTTATGAATTCTCTTCATCCTAGAGTTAAAATTGAGTCCAAAATCTTATAATTCTGGATAAACAAAAAAAGACGAATAGAATAATCTTGTGAGAGCAAAGTTTCTAATAAAGTAGTCGGAAAAAATTCTCTATAAAAAGACTACAAAACTTAGAACAGTAAAATCCGGGGGATCTGCTTGATTTATAAAATTAAGGAGCTTATTTTACTGATCTTGTATTTTTTGAGTCCTCATAAAGAGAATTTTTTGTTCCTGAGAAAATGGTTTCGCTATTCTGTCGCATTAATTAACGCCACGAACTTCAGCTAATCATCAAATTTTCTTTCATTGAACTTAATGATTGATTTAATCACGAATATCAACAAATTTATCAAATATTCTCATTCAGATACCAAAAATTGGTGAGATGTTTCAATTTTCCAGAGTTTTTAAAAGAATTTTCTCAATATTCAGATAAACTTTCGGAATATTAACATTCTTCTATCCCTAAAAATGATAAAACTGTCGAAAAAAGTCGTTATTTGTTATTTGTAATTGAATTTATGCTCTTTTTGGATCAAAATCTTCAATAAAATTTCAAATTCGAACGATTTGAATTAATCAATCAACGTCGATCAGAATCGCGATGATAAAATCAATTAGAACAACGAAATCCCTTCGTCTAGATGAAAAGTTCGTCAAATTCTCCCGTCATTGAACACAAACATGAGTGAAAAGCCTCCTTCTCCTTCCCGATGCTTCCCGAACCCTCGTCGTCATACTCACTACATATTCTGAGCCAGGTAATGTATCTTGCTGCAGTTTTTATCCGAAACGATAGTATCCTCAGTGGCTCTGGTATCCGCGCCAAGAATAACTCCATCCTTGTATATGATCCCGACTATAGTCGTCCCGGTTTTGGTCGCCTTAGGCGCTGCGTATCCCTTAGCCGCCAAGAACGCATTCCTGGTGATTAAAAATCATCGTCAATGAAAGTCGATCGTTATCATCATCATCTTTGTCACAAAAAATCGCCCATCGTTCAATTTGAGCCATTTTTTAAACTAAAAAATCCAGAAAAAAAAACAAAATTCTACGATTTCGGGACACAAATTCTCGATATAGGGGATAAATCGGTCTGAAAATACGGAGGATTCGAATGTCTGAGGGAGTTGATAGAGTTTTCGGCTTTAGAGGCGGTGACACAGCAAGATTTTATAGGTTATGTCCGATCGCGTCCGACTGAGGGTCAACATAACCTCATTTAGGGTCAAACCGGTGTATCTAATGCTTTAAAAACATGATTTCTGGGTTCTCCTAAAGCTCTAGAGTTTATTTTTTCGTTATTACCTTTGACAGTTGTCGAAAGAAAATCCTGGAGCCGGAATATCGGGGATTAGAAGCGACGACATTCTGTTTTCTGCTTATAGAATGACACTGACTTCTGACTTGTAAAATTTTCGCTATTGTATCGAGCGAAGTCGGCCGCGCGGTGGATATCGAACACCTCGAGCTTCGATATATCTCGATTGCAGACGATTTTTGATATCATAACCTTAAACTGACCCGGAAAAAAGGCGATATTCACTGTAATAAAAGATAATTCGAGGGTTTCGAGATGCTCGAACCGACTAAACAGATTTTGCTCAAAGGAAGAGTCATTTTAGCCAGTGGTTCTCCGAGGAGGAAGGAAATTATCGAGAATTTGGTGAGTCTCAGTCCGTCTGACATAACCTAAAAAGAATTGAAAAATCGTACAAACAGATCCGCTCTGCGCATCGAAGTGAAGTTAGCCGCGTTTGCGCCTCGAGTTATTCGAGGTTCGAGATTTTCGGCGGTTCGGTGTATCGATATCGAACGATTTGAATTCAAATTCGAATGTAGAGCCGAAATTTGATCATGTTATTCGGATTTAGTGGCCGAAATATCAGAATTAGAGTCGTGTGTTCTTCTTATCTGCAATTTATGCAATTTACATAAACAATCGATAAAATATTGATAAACAAACGTATTGAATAATTATTTTCACGTATTTCGGACGATTTTAGAGATTTTTTTATTCATTCTTGACCTGATTCTGATCAGATTCTTTTGCATCCATGAAAGAATGTTGAGATTTTCGATAGAGATTAAATTTTTTATATCTGATAGGAAATGATGTGAAAATGTTTCGAATCTATTGAAATAAATGTGCTGAGTCGGTATTGATTTTTTATTATTTCTTCATCGATAGTGTGAATAATAAATAACGGATAAAAGTAATCTTTTGAATTTGAGCGAGGGTTGGATTAACAGAATTAATCGTATCGTAGAAAAAAAAAAAGTATAAATAATCTGTTATGGTCAAAAGTCAAAGAGGATAGTAGAGGTTGATTTCTAACTTACGATAATCAACGAATCGAACGAAATGGAGAAATTATAAAATATATCCAAACAGTCGAATGATTGTTTAACTCAGTTACATCAAATGAACATATTTATTATCCTTATATTTTGTCCATTGTAAAGATTTGTAACAGAACACGATATTCTAGTCCAAGGATTGTGAATTATAAATTGCTTGTAACACGTCGAATTCAACCTGTTGAATCGAGATGACATTTTGAAAAATGTTAGAATAACCTGGATTTCTCTTGTAAATGACAGAGATTCTAGTGTTCAACAATTATTATAAGTATGTGAATTGTCTGAAATTCTTGTTAAAAAATAATTGACATGCACTATAAATTTTCCTGCTATATTCAAAGCTGGAATAATGAACGGGTTCATCCAGTAAAAGTTCGACACTAATGGAATCTGTCATTTTTACGGAAATATATCCGTCGAATTTATGGTACAAGGAAAAGACGTTGGACTTGGTCAAAAATTTCCACCTGAGTAGCTTTTCCTGTTTCTCACATAAACTTTCGCTCTCAACATCTGTAACACCTATCAATGGAATGACGTCTCCTCACTGATAATAAGTCTTGGATTGTAACTTTTTTAGACATCTGTATCTACAATATTCCTCACTTACTTGTTATCACAACTCGATGCAATGCTTGCTTATATTTTCGTATCTGTATATTTCGTAAAAAAAATTATATCGAGCTAATCGCATTTTTATATTATAACGCAACAAAAGATAAATCAAAATTATAGTCTCACTCGTGGAAAGAAATGGAAACATTGAAAAATTCATGCCAATTGGATGTAGATGAAGTAAAAATAGTAATCATACAGTTTTTGGATGTTTTGCAAATTTTTTAACAATGAAATATAACACAATCAGCTTCTTTAGCAAATTTGGAGAATTTTTCTTCTTGAATCTTGAGAAAACTAACAAGAACAGGGTTGGGATAGTGTACTCGAAGAAAAAGGAAAATTGGACAAAAAAGGACTTCGAATGGCTAAAAGTGAAGAGAATAAACAACAACTAAAAATTCGATGCAACCTGCTGAATAATTTGACCCAATTCGAATAAACTTGGTGATACGCTAAATTGACCCTTTTCTTCTGTGAAGAAAGATTAATAGAAGTGAAAAAACAAAAGAACACAGTTTTGTGATTATTTGAATTGTCTGTTTTTTTCTTCATTCAGGGTCTAAAGCCTGAAATCGTTCCTTCCAAATACGATGAAAGCTTGGACAGATCCTTGTACAAGTCGCACGGTGATTACGTCCAGGATTTGGCCCACTTCAAAGTACTCGAAGTATGGGATCGCCTGAAAATTAACGACAAAGTAGAACCACAGGGGCTGGTTATAGGCGCTGACACCATTGTCACTATGGGAGACGTGATTTATGGAAAACCAAAGGACTCTGCGGACGCTGTTAGGATACTGTCCATGTGAGGAGGGAAAAAAAATACCAAATTTCAGACGAAAAAAAAGTAGAAAACGGTTCGAGAATTAAAAAATGACAAAATAGAGAATTTATATAGTCAGAAAAATATTTTCTGAACAACTAGAAATTAAAAAAAATATATATTCCGGATGTTTGGGCAGAAAAAATTGGCAGTAAATTGTTCGAAAATTGAGGATAACATTTTGGAAAAAATAATGGAAATAATTTTGGATAAACTTGGCATTCGAAAATTCTCTTGTGATGTTTTTCCATCAAGGAATTTTTTTTATATTGCTATTTGAATTATTTATATTTAATTCAATTGTATAATTGAGAAACTCTTTCTTTTTTTCCCGTTCATTCCGCGATAAGCTCGTTGGAGAAAAAGCTGATGTAATTTGTGTATCATTTTGCATTCATATTAATTTATCGATCTTTTTATTTCCGCGAAGTCATCAGATCATCGTTCTTTTTCCTGGTCTTCTAATCTCGACGATTTCATCACTCCTCTAGCCTATCGGGAAAAATCCACACAGTCTACACCGGAGTCTGTCTGAAAATGTGTAACGAAGATGCGATAAAGTTCTACGAAAAAACTGACGTCAAATTTGGGGATTTGAGCAAAGCCCAGATCGAGGCGTACGTCGAGACCGGGGAACCACTGTAATTCATTTCACATATTCATCGATATCGATATAATCAACTTATCTACAAATAAAACTTTTTTTTTTTTCTCACAAACAGGGATAAAGCCGGTGGATATGGAATCCAGGGCTTCGGTGGATGCCTCGTGGAGCGAATAAACGGCGACTTTTTCACAGTCATGGGACTTCCTCTCTACCAATTAACGAAACGATTGAACGAAATTTACAAATTATAATTCCACACACGTTTATAATGGATTTGTAAAATAATTGTAATAAATCGTTCATAATTTACATTCTGAAATGTTTTCAATCATTATTCTCTTCACGATTTGTAGGAACTTGAATAATTAGGATCCAAAATTCCCTATTCACTCTCTTGAAAAAAAAAACAAATTTCTTTCTTCCATTATTTTCTTTGAAAATAAATTTGTAAATGAATTATTAATTGTGAGAAAATTTGATTCCAATTGACCAGAAATTTAAGGAAATAAAAAATCAAATATCTAAATTGAAATGCGATCTTTTGAATTTCATAAATCACTAGATGGATGAGATTTTTTTTGGTGAGAAACCACGAAAAAGTTGACGTGGCCGATACTCTGACTTGCAAAGTCTTCAATTTATTGAGTTAGAAATTACGGGGATTATCAATCGTGAGTACGAAATCCTATATTCTAGACCTGTGCGTATAACTCGATCGTGTATATCGTACATTTGGGTTCATATGTCGATAGCGGACATAGGTCAAACCGCAAAACCGCTAGAGATATAATTATAACTATATGGGAATGATACGTATCAATTTCAAATTTCATGTGACAAGTGGGAATCGAATTGTGAAGATAAAAGAAGGAGTTCATCGGTAGAAAAGAAACGAGGAATATAGAGAATAAAAACGATTCTGATAATTGAACTGACGAAAGAGAGAAATTAAATAACACAGAAAAGAAGAAATTATCAAATATTTTGAATTTTTTATTTTTAGCCATTTTTAGGGAATTACCAAACGTTCAGGTTCTCGATTATACATATTTTTTAATCAAGCGAAAATCTTATCACTTTCGGAATAGAAAAACTTGAAGATATTTGAATGAGAATTATTGTTACATTTCGTTAGAAACTGGTCTATTTTTTGTCCAAATCAATAAAAAATTTAGGTTTCCGTATATTAGATTAATAATGGGTATGTATAATATACTTGAGTGTTGATGAAAGGGAGGAATGAAAAATAGTATTTTTTTTTTTTAATTAGCATAAGTCATTTATTGATATAAAATAATTATTGGCAGAAAGGTGAACAGATAAGTAAATTGTAAGGCAGTAAGTCTGCCTTGAATAATAATATTATATGCATAAAAAAAAAGACAAACAATACATATAGCAAAAAGTATAAATGCAGGAACAAAAAGCAGAATCTTAATCGAGTTACGTATGAGATGCCGTAATACTGGATATTCCATATAATTTAAGTACTCAATTATAAATAATTTATTATTTATATCTAGGTGTAGGATAACATATAAGGTAGTCATTTTTTATGTATATTTTCAAATGAGACATGCGGCTCATCACAATTACTATAAGACTAGAATCGAGAGCCGATTAACCACGATTCAGATTCTACGCGAAATTCAGTATTTGGAACAATTCGAATCATTCTCCCTACTTTCTTTGTTTTTATCTTAATCTATCTTCAAAATTCCAATAAAGCAATACAGCCTGATGATAACAGACCGCGTCGTCTGCTACGTTCCAGTGCGCATGCGATTCCGACTCCCGCCGCGCTTATTGGATATCCGAAGACAACTCACGCGCCGAGGCGTGCGCTCTGGGTCCCAGCAGACGACGTGACGTGTCATTATCAGAAATTATCATTCTGCGTATCCAAATGGCAATATGGGATTGATGAGAATTATCTGAGTTTTGAAAACAATTTTGAAGACTCCTATCGAAAGTTTTCTGCTACTTGACACAGACAGGACTATTCTTTTTTTTTTCATGAAGCTGTTGAATTATGTACCCAAAAATGAATCGCATATTGATTGTGTGTGTGAATCGGTGGTTGAATCAGCCCCGGGGTTGCGGATAAATAAAATAAATAATCTAATAAATACAAGCTACAGAATAGAAAAAAAAAAATAGAAAATAGAAAAAAAGTAAAATATGAAGTAAGTACAAATTAGTGATTCGTATAAAACTGCGAAATTATTTCACGGCTTAGGGCAAAGGGGATGAGATATAAGTGAGTGTCTATATTCGCAGCTCGTATCTTCTCGACATTGAGAAACGTGGAGATTGAAACGAATCGAGATAAGCTCCAGCTGGCTGTGGCCTGAGACTGAGATTTCACAATATTTAGTTATAAAGCAACGATATCGACGAAAGTTTTTCAACACTCGTCGACCTTTATCTGAGACGTGACGCCACGTTTCTCTTCCTATCTTCGGAGTATTGCGAGTAAACCAGACTCGTGATCATATTCGTTGCCAAATATTTCTATCGCTAATTCCTTATAATATGCACAAAAGTAGGACTTGGTCGCCACCTAATCAAAGTGTAATTTGAAAGACGCTAAGAAAAGAGGCAAAGCAAAAGCAATTGACGTCATTTTAATCCTAATTAAAACCATCTCAGACGTCCTTCATGCGATTTAAATGACTTTGGGAATAATGATACGATTTCAAGACGTCTTTGGGGCACTGATTCAGAGTCTGGAGTACAAATGAGCAGGAAAAAAGAAGTATAAAAATAAAATAGTCAAAACAAGCGAAATTGTGTAATAAAAAATTAATTATTGAGCAGTTGGTGTTATTGAAATTAAAAAGATTATTGATAATACCCTAATCGTATTTCATTCTTTAAATTTCAAAATTCAATAACTTTTGGTACAGAACGGATGGCAAATTCGACCATTTATACTAAAGCTGTCCGTGGTACCAACGCCGCCATTTTGAATTCTGAAATTTGGACACCAGATTCTGAATCGCAGACTCCGAGAGCCCCCGAGTACCAAATTTGGTATCAATCCAGTTCGATTTGAACAAGATAACCGTGGGGGTAAAAACACCCCATTTCGATATTCTCCGTGATCGCACGACTCCACGGAATTTGGTTACAATCTGGATTCGATTTCAGAGGATTTTTGAAATCTCATCGTGTATAAAGCTCTGTTAAATCTTCAACAACAACAATAAAAATTCAGGGCACAACTATGGCTCTCTAACAAAAAAATAAATACAATCTCCATTCTCATACACCGTAAACTTTGAGTCCTCCTGGGACGCGGAATATCCTTTCACTGTACGGCAGTTCACCGATCAGATATTTCTCCAACATCTTTTGTGCGAATTTTGAGTGTCCAGCCCCGATGAAAGCCAGGGTGGCATCCCGCCCCGCGTAGTCTATGAGTACGTCGTCACCACCGGGGTGATCTTTGATGAATGGAGTGCAATCGTAGACGTAGTCGTATATCGAGAACCAGCAATCATCCGGGGTGTCGTGCCAGGCGATTTCGTCCAGTGATATCGTCCTCAACGTCTCGTTTTTCTGGGACTGCTGAGTGTTCGATGGGGTTGAGACGGTTTTAAGACCGTCTTCGGTGGATTCTCGGTTTTTGTCATCGCTCTGAAGCTTCGTTAACTTGCTAGACGACCCAAGCTTCTCGAACTGTTCGGGAACCCCCGATCGACTCTTCTCCTCGTTCGATATTGGCTCTACCAATTTTCTCACGTTCAACATGGTTCTGCAACAATGATAAATGGCCGTTGATGAACAAATTGCTGAAATGGGGTGGATTTACCCCCATGGTTATCTCGTCCAAATCGAAACGGACTGACTCCAAATTTGTTACTCGAGGGTTTTGAAGGACTCAGATCCTAGATCTGGAGTGACAATCTAGAAAATTCAAAATGGCCGCGTGAACTCGACAACCGCTATCAGGGAAATTGTTTAATGTGCACCTAAATCTGTGTCCAGAGGTTGTTGAGTTTTGATCTGAAGCCTGAATACCACGATTGGATGATATCTAATCAAATATACTGTTTGTTGATGTGTTTTCGACCTGATTCTTTGATTATCTTATCTTAATTATCTATAACCGGAATAATTGACTTTTGAAGTTTATTTGTGATATAACAACATGAGATGTTGAGCAATTTCACTGCCTATGCGTAAAATACTTTTTTTCTTATCCGTTGAAAAATACTTTCACAAATTTCAAAGTTTTTTTAAAACAAAATGGCGGTTCTGAGTCGAAAATTTTTTCCAATTCTTATAAAAACTGATACCTAAGGGCTTCTCGGGTCTCTGATTATGAATTTGAGGTCAAATTTCTCAAATTACAAAAATTCCAGATTCTAATGGAAACGCGCTCATACAGTGCTGAAGCTATTTCACCCCAAATATCTTTCATATCATACTCATAAAATTAAACTGTTACAGGTACGTCTAAAAAAATGGGTTTCTTGAAAACTGCGGTAAAACTTCATGTAGATCGATTTTCTTACATTAAAATGCAATTTGGCCCCAAAAAAAAAACGTCTGAGACGTCATAGAAACTATTTCAGCATAAAGTAATTAATTGGAAAAAAAAACTGACTCATGTGGTAATCAGATAATACATTTTTACCGCTCAATTTATCTCAGATATCGAATTGCAAAATTTATAAAAAGAGGATCAGGGCTCGTCTGAGATTCTAGTGGGAGATCTGATAGTATCAACAGGTCAGAGACGTACGAAGAAGTTGAAGAAGTCGAAGCACCCATCTCACAGCACTCATTCAAGACAGACATTTCTGACCGGACTCTGACAGAATCGAATTTTCACCTGGCTCATGAGAGTCTGTACATCCACTGACTGATACCTGTACGAAGTACCTGCCTACAAACTACCATGAAGCTGTAATTCTATTACCGGTTGAAACCCGAGGCATGTGGCGTGAGGTTCTTGTCTTACTAATGCGGTAATCCAATATTCACGCAATTTTTTTTCCTCCTCATTTTTTTTCTTTTTTTTTTTCCTATCAACGACTGATCGATAAGACACGCGCACATCTAGGTGTATCAATTCGCTTACGCATATTATGGACAGTGTCCATCGTACACGACTTGACCTTCATTAAAAGGGAGCTTTACAACGAGCTTTTTTATATCAAATTGAACACTTGTTATAATTTTATACGTTTCCTGTTTTACACAGAATTCAAGGACTCGGAAGATTGTATAGAAAAGGTTTCAAGTGCAGGAAAAAATTTCGAAATGTGTCCACTTGTCACACGTAATTATAGTGATTCATTTATTAATTCATCTTATCTATTTTTTCATACTACCTTACACTATGACCTCGACCTCTTCAGCTCAAGGTTCTAATTAGTAATTTTTTTTTCTCTCAATGCGTCAGCGTTATCGAGTATCTATAATGATATCGCCGAGTCAATTATGTGTAAAAGTGCAATAGCTTCAGAATAAAATCACTTATCTACAGAATTATGTCTATAGCTTCTCAAAGTCCCTCCTCTGATATCAGGAAAAGGGAAAAGTCGTTGTACACTCTCATCACTGATTATTCAGTTGCTCGTCTTCGAGTCTCTATGTTTGGATGTCCAGACCACTTTTAAAGGATCACTTGAATGTGTTTGTTATCAACTTTTTAGCGAACGATATTTCTAGAACGAATCAACGGATTTGAACAAATCTGCGGTCGCTGAGTATCGGACTGAATAAAATTAACAAAAATCCCAAATTTTAATCGATGGTATTTCGAGAATGATTGAAAGAGTTTTTACCATTTTTTGGTCACACTAGAAACCAAATGAGTTTTCAACAAAATTGATCACCTACAGTCTCTGAATTGAAAAAAAGTAACCGATTGACTATCAATTTTTCATTATCTCTTCACAGCTGTCCAGTCAAATTGGCAAAAATAGACAAATTGATTAGCAGAGATCAAGAAATTTGTGCTATATCTTAGCCTACTATTGAACGTAGTAAAATTCCTTACCTCTAATTGGACGGCTGAATCCACCGTCCTGAATCGAATTACTGCTCGAATTCAGTTTTTTCATCGTGACTCGACAACTATTGATCCTATCGTGACGAAGGTTATCATCAAGAATAAAGTTTATCAAATTCTCTACAACAAAGTTACAATACATGTTTTTCATATCTCTGGCAGTTTTCGTGCAATACAGGGTTGAAAGTATCACTTCTTGGTTTCGAACTATGTGAGAATCATGTACGTATCCACTGGTGTATTAGAGAAAAACTAATCAAGATACGAGAAAAATGTACTAAACCTTTGTTGTAGAGAATTTAGTGAGCTTTATTTTTCATAATAACTTTCGTGACGATAGGATCAATAGTTGACGAGTTATGGTGAACTATCACTGCCCATACGCTTATCTCCACATTCCCTTACTTTGGCGTCATTCAAGTATTACGTAACGCTATTTTTGACCATTTTCAACCCCCCCTCCCTCGTAGTAACGGGTCATCAAAGTCAGCCAAATTGAACATTCGATATCGCTGGCTTATTTCTCTCTAATTGGAATTATAATTCAATTATTTTTGTTTGCTATTATGATAATGATTATTCACCTGATTTTCGTTGACGGTATCCCAGGGAGTATAATTATCCAATCCACAACAATTTTTAATGAATTGTTGACTGGTTCTATCACTCCGAGATTAAGAATAGTTTTAGATCGGATCCTTGCAGTGAGCAAATGTCTTGTGACAGCTGGTAGCCGGCTGGTATGTGAATGTTATTTATTTACACTTGACGTATTACGTTATAACGTTGAATAGATTCACTCTCAATAATGTGCACTGGATAAAATTTGTTGATGTATTGATGCCGTCGAGTCGGAGCTTTGATGCTTTATACCAGATCTCTTGATCCCAAGCACATACATACGTCATATTCTCCCACCATATTCCTAATATTGTGATATTCGCTTACCCTCATTAATATTGTGCAAAATATTTTGGGTATTGCACAGATTCGCCATCGAATGAGTGTGTATACATTCGTCATCTACACATGCAAATTACGATAGTAGCACGTGTCAATTTCTCACACAGCTCGGGAGATTGATTAAACTATAGTTATAATCAGATATAATTCACTGATTTTTTTTAATGTGTTTTATTTAATTTATATCTTCTTTTTCTATGAGAATTCTTTTGAGTAATTCACAACGTGTGAATATGCAATGTCATTAACGTATTGCAGCCGTTTGATTTATAGATAATTAAACATGATTTATTTCATCGACTAAGTTGCATTTGATCGACTGATGAAATAATGAGTTGATGGACTATCATTATTCGATGATAAAATTATTCAAAAATTCTGTATCTTCAGATTCGTGTATTTCCGACAAATACGTGTCTGACGACACAAGATATGATTAGTTGTTACATAATACTTGACAGCAGATGGTCTTATCCCTTTAATATTAGTTTTTGTATTACTAACTAATTGTAAAACTATAATCGATATACATTCGGATATAATTAGATCCGATTTTTCAAAATTAATATCTTTCCCTTAATCTTTTTTGAACCCTTTGACTAATTTTCATTATTTTTATTATCCTCTACGTAGTTCCTTTTTTCTATAATGTATTCTGGATGGTACTTTCTTGGTGCGCAAAAATCGTTCGATGATTACGCGATCTCTGACCTTATATCGGACACAATTTTTATTTAATCAAAACTCATCGTTCCGTAGGATGATAACTATCGCTGATATATTTCGTCATTATACTGATGCGTATAATTAATTAATAGACATAGTCTAATAGTCTAGAATGAGAAAAAATTGATCAAACATGTTTCATTCATAAATGTGTCAATTATTGAGCAAAATTATTTAAGAAAAGCCGGGCCTGTCACCCACCCCCTTCGATTTGGCTGATTTTTTGTAAGCACCTACCTGGAGAGTAGTCAAAAGGCAAAATATAATGTCCCTCAAAGATTTATTGGCCGAATTACAGTTTTTTTTTTCACATTTTTGACTCGAATTTGGGTATTTTCGATTATGCAAAGGTTTTTTGTACTACGTGGCTGAAAATCGGTTTCTTTATGTGAAATTGACCCAGGAACACGAATCTGGCCACAGATTTGACCTACGACAAAAACCTACAGTAATATTAGCCAAAAACACCCAAAATTGACCAAAAAAGTCCCAAATCTTGGGGAAATGATCAAAAAAAAAAATGTTTTCGACTTTCTGAGGCAGCAATCTTGTAGGAAAAGAGCCAACGAATCCAATGACCACACCCCCAGATTTCTAGGACGAACCGTTCAAGAGATACGCGTTGTCAAAGTTGGAGAATAGCGACTCAATATATAGCGACAAATAGCGACTCAATATACTTCGATCACACTAAATCGATAATTACATGAATCTTGAATAATTGCAGTAATAATCAAACTCAGTAATCAATAAATTCATCTCATTCTTCTTATAATGATTAATTTTACTGCCAAAAATATTTCGTTTTTATTTCAATTGTGGATCTTTAGGTTCTCTCCGTCAAGATTGAGGAAAAAAATAACAGTCCGGTGTCATACGTGAAATTATGTTGTAATCACTGATTAAGGATACCGTCATACACAGCGTATGACGTATGGCAGAGATTGTTCATAATATTGTTCGCCGAATCTCCTCTTCGACGCATATTATCCGCACTATTGTGAAATAATAAATTTCGTAAAGTATAACACAGTGTAATATGAATTGTTTATCATTCATGATCGCAGAAATCTACGCATTTTGACGAATAAATTATAGCATGACGTCGAGATATCATGTGCATCATACACCACGGTATCGTTTCTAAACATCTGTAATTCGTCGAAAAAATATCATTAGACAAATAGTGTCGACAAGGGATGGTGAAAACCAGCAACGCAATAACAAGGCGTGCAGTGATGAAGATGACGATACGGAATATCATTTCCTAATCTGGCATCCTTAGAATAATATTTAGGGTATCAATTCCGTCAATGAAATCTATCGCCAAAGTTGCGTCAACACTTGATTGCAAGTTATGTACATGAATTAATCACGCGATTACTGAGAATGATTTCAGAGATCGATAAATTAACGATGTGGTCACATGACGATATTCGTTAATTAGGAAATGATAAACTATCGCAATGATGAATTAGTCGAAACATTCATCCTCACGTGAACGTTTTTATATTTCATTTCATATAATTATGGTCTGTCTCTGACTGGGAGTAGGAAACAAGAAGAAAACTGATATTCTAACTGGATAAAGTTGTCAAGTTTTAGAAAATCTGAGAGTAATAAAAATGATAAATTAATCCCCATTTTATTTTACTCGTATTTTATCTGTTTGCATTCGCTAATTGATAACCAGTCCAACCAGAACTGGAAATTAGCGGCTGCTAAGTCATCCGGGTCAGGAGTTGAGATAGTGAAGGAGTGACAAAAACGTGATTTACAGAGCAGGATTAATTGTACACACGATTATCTAGTCGACCTCAATGATTTATCGGCAATGAGGTTAAAACGAACACCCTGGCGCCTTTACAGAGATACTTACAATCAGATGTAAAATCATCTAACTAAATTCCGCGTTCATAATCCACTCTGGAAAGTAAAGCACTTCATGTGACCAGCATAATCAATTTTTGAAGTTTAAATTCTATTTTCAATTCTGTAATTATTGATTAATTTTTTTCAGCCACGATAAAAGATGAATCTCGTGGTGATCTCGCATATTGAGATAATAAACAGAGGCATTATGTACACACATTCGTCTTTGAAGATCAAAATGATCACCGCCGGTCAGATACAGTGGAACCCCGTTGAGAGCAGCGAGCCGGGGTGAATTCTGATACCCCCACTCTTCCATGCCTCACCGCCGCGCAGGGGCGTGTCCTTCCCCTGTCAGCTCGAGCGCAAAAACTATGGGAGTGGGGAAAGGTCCCTTACTCCCGTGCAGAGGAATCTGCTCTTGACGGGGTTCCACTGTCTACCATATCGACAGTTGTATCATTCACCGAGAAAAATACCCAAAAGAGAATAAAATGGACGACTGACCGAGAGACTACAGATGGCGACAATGACTACTGCTATATTCTTCGAAATTTGTGAACTGACTTTTTTCTTTGTAAGCACACTTTACCGAGTCTGATAATCCAGATCATCGCCTTTCCTGGAAATGATCCATGCAGCCAGGTTCATCTCCCTATTTCGAATAATAATCAATCTACACGAATGGTCTACTCGTCTGTTGTACCATTCGCGATCAGAAGTTGGGCCACGTCTGGGTTGTCGAAGCGTTTAGGCAAATTAAGGGGTGTCCGGCCGTCTTCGTCTCGAGAATCTATATCCGCCCTTATTAAAATGAGGTGCTGTGCTATGGCCCGTTAACCGAATTGAGCAGCTAAATGCAAGGGTGTATGGACCTTCTGTAGTTCGAGCATCAAGATTTGCACCCATGGAAGTTAAAAGCTTCACCAGGTGTAGATCATCGGACTGAACAGCAAAATGCAATGGTGCCTGACCATTACTCATTTGGGGATAAAGATCTGCACCCTCCGAAATTAGGTGCTGTACCAGGTCTGGTTTCCCGTGACGAAGAGCTGAATGCAAAGCTGTCTCACCACGGCCATTTTTAGTATGAAGATCCGCACCTTCGGATATTAAACACTTCACCACTTCCAGGTGACCGGATTGAGCAGCATCATGTAAGACGGTGCGTCCGTCGTAAGTCTTTTATTCCCAATCCGCACCGTTCTCTATCAGATACCGCACCAAGTCTAGATTACACATATGAGCAGCGTAAAACAGGGGTGGATCGATAAATCCCCATTGAGAGTTGACATCTGCACCATTTTTGACCAGATAGTCCACGTCCTTCAAGTCTACGTACTGTGTACTGAGAGCAGCGTGCAATACAACTCCTCTGTGGGGTGAATAGAAGTGGTTAACATCGGCACCTGAATCGACGTGATATTTCACTAGGTCAAAGTTATCTTTGGTATTCAGAGCTGCGATCAGTGCTGTACCATAAGGTGGCAAAGCCTGACAGTCGATCTTTAGTCTCTTTCAGATCTTTGACTAAAAATTTTGCTGCAAAGTAATCTGCAAAAGTACGGTGAAGGAAGCTAATTCTACCGTCTCCGTCTAAAGTGACGATGCCGATTCGATGTCGATCTTCAATCATCTCTTGATCATCGTCGTCCAAGTCGTCGGCTGTTGGTTGCGCAGAAAGAAAATCGGCAACGGTAGTTTCATCGAATAAGACACCCAGCGCGAACTTTTCATGGGTCAACGAGAACATTTTGCTTTCATACTTGTTCGACGTCCTGATGGCCGGATTTGTCAGGTCAAGACGTTGCTTCTCCGCGTAGAAAATATTGTACTTCTTCGCGACAAACTTATCGTACATTTCACTCAGGGTTATTGTCCTCGGTACCACGGATCCCTTGAAGGGGTAAATCTCCGCCACCATTCTTGTTTGTAACGGTATACCAATGAATTCGTTCATAGAACCCTTGATCGATGCGATCAACAGCGTTATCACATTTTTTGCATGCTCTCGCAGACCTTTCTCGTCTTCGAGTTCACAAGGAACTGAATTTTGGTCTCCACTCTTCCAAAATTTTACGAAAAATTCAATTTGATCCACCGATGAGAATGGTTGTAGCGTATATGAGAAAGTACTCCCAATTTCTCTTCCAATGCTTCACAAGTGTGCGCTCGGGTTGTAACGAACAACATTTTTTACTCAAGTTTCACAAGTGCTTGAAGCAAATCAAGGACCGTCGCTTCGTAATCTGGACTGATCTCGTTGAAGCCGTCGATTAAAACTGCCGCCTGCCGATGTACTTTGATAATCGTTTTAAAAACCAAGGCAGCCTCCAGTTCCAGATTGGGGATCAGCTTGTCTACCAGAAAGTCGACTGCGCCGTTGACGTCCTCACGCTCAAAATTTCGCTCTATCTTCTCTGAGGCAAACACGGCTGTGTGGTCAGTCAAGTCAACGTTGATCACTAACATCCCGGGTTCTTTCTTTCGGATAATTTCCGCCAAACGAATCAGCACGGTACGCTTACCCATTCCAGCCATGTCGGAAATAATGGTGATCTTAAGCAGCTCGTTATAATCTGCTATAGTTGTTTCTCGGTCAGCGAGATATCGTTTGAATCGGACATCGTATTTCTTGAGTTTTGCCGCATACGGTAAGTTGAGGCCCACGGTTATCAGAGAGCTGAGTTCACGTTCCATTTCGTTGAAGAATTTCTCCGCGTCTTCGCGAACCAAATACACTCCTTGCTTGGTCTTGAACCAATCCAATATCACATTTTGGAAGGAATCCCCGATGAAATTGGTATTCAACAGATTGAACTGGCTGTACTCGCCGAACTCGCGTTTTATGAATTCGCCAAGTTCTACTTCATTCGGTTAGTTCACAGCTAGAACGAACTCGTTCAGGAAGTCTGAGATCTCCTTGTCAGTTATGTCACCATCGGGTTTCACCGAATCAGCTTGCTCTGATCCAGCGGCTAACTTACCGAAGCTTTCTGATGTCGTAAGTAATTTTTTTGTGGATGTCACTCCAAATATTTGTGTCGGATCGATTCTTGCTGGACGTGAATTGTTTCATGTATGTGAAGAAAATCTTACGGAAATTTCCACCTGTCTGAGACACACCGTTGTTGTTGACGAAGGTATCGGAAAACTTTCGCGTTTTTTTATCAATATGAGTGAGAACCTCTTGAGCTAGCGCAGTGTGGTAACGTTTGAAAATGTCAGTCTTCAAAGTCATTTCATCCGAGTCATGAACACATTCAGCCAGTGTCTTGGCTAATTGGTGGAAATCAGAGGCGGATTTTAATCTATCATAGAGTTTGGATCGTCTGGCTGGCCGAAGCTTGTAGCGAGGTGGTTGCACCTGTCTGTCTCTAACTTTGAGGAAATCGTCGGACTCGTTCACCAGGATCACGTCAATTTCCCCGTTCTGCAAATCCTCCAAGTCGATTCCAATATTCGTACAAAGAATGAAGGACTTTGACTCGCTTCCATCAAAGTCTGAATGCTTCTTGACCTTGCGCCACGAGGTGAAGTACTTTTTCACGCTGAATTCGCCGGTGTCTTAGGCCAATAAGTCGCCCACTTTTATCATCTTGGTATCGTCCTGCTTGTGCTTCAGCTGGAAAAATCGATGCACTCTGCATCCAGCACTGTCTTCGTACTCGAACACGAGGTCATCGAACTTTTCTGCCGAGTCTATCTCAGTGGCCAAGCTAAAACGGCAACCCATCTTCAAAGCAATATTCAGAGTCAGCACCAGTTGCTTCAACTGATAAATATCCCCGTGCAAGGCATGCTTAGCTCCCGACGCTTCGTACGTGTCTTTGCTGTTCCAGCGTGGATTATGTCTGATAACTTCGCCATTTCCACTGAAGCTAGTTCCTCCGGCACCAGGACGAGAAACACATGGTGTTTCATTGGCCGAAGTCAATTTAGACTGTTTTCTTGATCCTCCAGGTTCGGTATCTGCGGTACGTTTTCAACTCGTACTTGGTGACGCTGAACTAGACTCGTAGACAGCATTATTGCGATCATGAATTCTTGAGGGACCAGCCAACAAGTAACTCGGATTTCCACCAGACTCAGTCAAGATCCTCGCAATGTCAAGTTTACCAAGTTTCTTGGCCAGAGTTATCGCCGTGTCACCCTGGTTATTGTATTTACGTTTCAGCCCGCGAAGAGGGCCGATTTCAGAAGAGCGTCAGTCTTTTCCTTCTCTATTTCCTACTTTCTCTACAAACGTGAACGTCGATGTTGTTTTGCGACCTGAGACTACCAAAAATCCCACATATGTATGTTGGTTTAGGCCCAAAAGGGAAGAGTTTTGGATTCGTTCTAATTTGAGGCAACATTTTACAAGAACGGCACACAATACCTCCTCGATATTCGAAGTTCGCAGTCCACTTCTTCTACGCGTCGCAAACACTTACAATTAGTCAAACGAATGTCTCTAAAACATGCAGAGTGGGGGCCACGCAGGCCGATGACATCTTCGCGAAGCTGACTCACTACCACGAGTTTATCGGCTTCACTCGAAATGTTCTACGATGTTATAATACTTGTGATAATCTGATAATCGTACTGTAGTTCTTGTCGTCATAACTCATTCCCACGCAGCACAATATCGGTACTTGTTTCTATTAGATTCAATTATGAACTTCGATCAACGATCAACCAAAAATGGACGCCTGTCGTAAAAGTGGTTCATCCACGGGTTCATCAGACTCGACGATGTATCGATCTAGCAGTTTTGCTGTTTAGACTCATGTTACTCTCCGAAGTTGATGACAAATCTTGCGGACAGGCGGTAAGTGGTATTCTAGATTACCGACGAGCGGTAATTTCAGAAATTAATGTGAAATTCTACTTGATTAACAGATGTTGACACATACCTATAACGTCAAACGTGTCGGCAAGGCTGCTTCAGTCACTTTACCGACGATACATGACCCTGAAAGAGTTAGTATAAGAAGAGTTTAACATTATCGACAATCGGCAGTGTCAGTCACCGATGGCTATGTGGAATTCTATTTTTTGATCTGATATCGTGCTCTGTCGATCTGAAATTCATCAGTTACCTTTTATTCCGTGATTTTAGAAGGAAAAACTATTGATTTGTTTTTAAATGATCATTTTTTGCACAGACTGAAAAAAAAACACAACAGTGTTGTCAAAGCTTTTTTACACGAATTCTAGAGAGTGTTGTAATTTTGATTTTTTTTCATTCAATAATGCAACAAAAAATATTGAAATCATACAATTTTTGGTGAACCTGTTTCAACACTATATTTCTAACAGTGTCTCATCTCTATGATGTAAACTCAAAATCAAATACTTTTTCTTAAATTTTTGTAGCACTCTCTTTTCTTTTTTTTCTTTTTTTTTGCTGTATTCAACTACGTAGGTATATATATCATTTATTAATTTGCAGACAGAGAAGAAGAGAAGAAGAACAAGAAAATCTACCATAATGTGGATGTTGAAATTATAAAATTGAATTAAGATAAATAATGAATCTGATTAATTGATAACAAATTCATATATCTGAATGTATAAAAATTCTGTATAATATAACAAAGGTGTTTGCATCTGCAAGAGGAATTATTTATTTTCGATGTATTACATCAGGGAATCAAATAATGAATTGATGAATTAATAAATTGACTATAAAACTATAAACAATTCAACAATAAAAGAACAACCTTTAATCGATTTTCTCATGTACGTGTATTTCACTCACCTAATATCATTTCCTATCTATTAATTTTTTGTCCGAAAAAAAATGTGATGAGATTTGTCTTCTTTAACGAGATGTTTAATTTGGTTCTGATGTGGAAGTAATTAAACGAGTCAAACAAATCGTATATCAACAAATCGGAGAAAGGAAAACACGGTTCGAGTAGATATGAGAAAAAATAATAGGAATTTCTTCGAATAAAACTAACTAATAAAAGAACTATTAACTATTTCATCAAGGAATCAATTAACGTAGATAAAATCCAATGTAGGTGATATTGAATAGAAATGAGTCTATTCGTTATCACGTGTACCTAATATGACAATCAAAAGCGAAACGTGGAGATGTTCGCTCTCTCTCTTTCTCTCTCGCTCTCTTGTGGCAATCTTCCCAAAAAATGAGGCAAATCTTACCAACACGTTACAGATAGAATGCCAGCTTCTGAAAGCGTCCCAAAAACGTACCAAAGACCTACTAATAGTCAGGTAATAGTGGCTACGGAGTGAATGAGGCGAGTGTTCCAGTAGGTTTCGAAAAAATTTCAACCGAAGAACAAAAAAGAATTGAATGTCTATTCTGAATCTGAAAATAGTCTCGTTGTTTGTGAGAAGAAAAAGATATGAATTATATTGAACTAATGAATTCTATAAATTTCCATGAGTCAATGGACGAACTAAAGTGAAAAATTTTGATTTTTACGAAATTACAAAAATCAAAGAAAATGTACAAAACAATGACGTAGGGATCCGAAAATTGTATTTCAATTATATCTGGACTAATTGGACAACAATAATTCTAAAAACGAAAATATAGAGGCAATGTAACAATTAAACAATAACAAAGTTGAGACAAAACAAAAATAGCGATCCATCAAATCCAATATAAGGGTGAATTCTTGTTCAGACGGTTCTGAACCAATCCAACTGTAGCCAAATTCAGACTGTTTCATATATCAATAGGAATTCTGTATACAGTGAGTTTCTCGCTATGCGGGCCATTCGGTGCGCCTGAAGCAGGCAACCGTACGTACGTCCCATAAGAATTAGGACCGGGGCCAGGACACTTTCGGATTAGACACGGGTCCCATTGGACACGTGTCCAATAATTTTTTTTATCGGACACGTAATTATTGGACACGTCCCGATTAGACACCAAAGTTTTCGGACACGTCACGATTGGACATAAGCTAAATATCGATCCACGAAAGTCCCCTTCGGACACGTCATTATCGGACACCAAATTTTTGGGATACGTTGCTATTGGACACTTTTTTGAACCTATGGGCCAGTTGATAGTACGTAGTTTCAAACTATATGATATGTAATAGACTCGTGTCAAACTATGTTGGAGAGAATAGAAAACAAAAGTATAACGTAAAATCACATTTCGTAGCTCTTTTTCATGCCGAACTTATGCCTATTGAGAATAGC
>JAFFZH010003043.1:0-34632 GCA_018420115.1 Euura saliciscinereae
TGGCCCGCCAAGTACCACTCCCTACATTTTTTTTCGTTAAAATTTTTCTTTTAGAACTTTTCCTCCCATATTTTATCACATCACTAATTATTTGAAAAACCAGATTGGTTTAATTTTATTGTTAATTCTTGTACTTGGTAGTTGTATCTGATTTCAAACTTTTCATAGGAAGAATGTTTTGAAAGACGACTTTTGTTAAAACTAATTTTTGTTAAGGAGTATTTTTGGAGGAAGACTTTTTGTTGGTAGATTTTTTTTGGGGAGATAATGAGTACGCGAAAGACTCGGGTGCTGAACTTGATTTTTCCCCGAGATACAGAGGTTTCAATCCAATCTTTATTTCAGATCCACAGGTTTGAGACTTCAAAAATGGTTGAAATTTCGAAAATATTCGCATATCTATGATATCATCACACAATCGAGTGTGCCGAAGGCTGATTAAGACGGAGGCGAAAGACTCGGGTCCCAAATCTCCTCCACCGTCGAGTTCCAGAGGCTTTAGGATAGGTGAGAGTTTCATTCAGGACGATGAAACGGAAAAAAATTCGTGGTATTAATCCATCTCCACGTTCCAGAGACCGTAGGAGCTATGAGGCATGCCGAAATGAACTTATTTCGTGACGTAACTATTCTCTTTGATTTCGTTGCTGTATGTAGATTCAGAAATTATCTATCGAGCGTACTCAGTATCGACGGACTGACCTCTTCGTGCGGTAGTTGGATGTGCCCACTCGCTATCCACGAAAAATAGCCCATTGTTTTCTATCTTGGGGATAAGAGAGAGGTTCATGGTCGGTTATGAATCATCAAGCAGAGATCTGTAATCATTCTTCATACTCCTATTTTATCCGAAGCCGCATGTTATTTCATCTCCTTTGTCGATAAAATAGAACTGCATACTTACTCGCGGTCGATGGAGCTCAGTAAATATGGCCTCATCGGTAAAACTGGGAACCTCATACGATACTTTCATTATCATGAAGGAGCAGCTTTTGGCGATAAAGTCACTTTGCTGGAAGGGCTTTCTGTGTTACCATCATCGTGTCTGTTGCGTCTGACTTCCTTTTGGGTGAAGTCCCCTTCTTCCTCCTACAGGATAGTCATTATTTATTCACCTAAACAATCAAAGACTGGTATTTGTCGTCACAAGTGATACTCATATGAGAGTATTTTCTTCTAGGAAACGTTGATGTCTGTTTCTTTCAATTCCAATTTCAGAATTTCAATCCGAGTTGCCTCCGACGAATTAATCATCAGGCATAATTTGTCCACGTTCAAGACAAGACGTCGTAAATATACTACAAGAGCGCAACGGGGTTGAGGAGTTTTTCGATTTCCCTCCACTTGGTAAAACTTGAGTAACCGCATCCGCAAATTCGTCAACACAACCCTTCGGTTTAAAAATAAGTCGTAACTCGTACATAACCCTAGACGAAGATGTTCGGAGGGGGTGGGTATTGCTGGTATTGGCATTTGTGCTCATTAGGGTAATTGAGAGGGCTCAGGCGGTAACTCATTCAGCGGGGTGTCTCCGCTTCTCAGAGCTCCAAGAAAAACTAAATAGCCCGCGGAAGGGAAGTTGGCGCATTTGGTTGAGAACACGTCTCCGTCATGGAAGGGTGTTTCAAAGAGCGTTCGGCACGAACTTCGGAAGAAAAAGGTCTGCGATGATCAAGCCGTTCTGAATAAACATTCAAGCTTTTCTCTGGATCAGTTTCTCGAGAAGATACGAATAATTGTCGGAGCATTGAAGAGATCAGCGCTCGCAAAATTACTTCAATCGCGAGTTAAAGAGGTCTGTGAACGGATACGTGTGAAAAAGTGAGACCTTCCGCGCCATAATTCAACCGGCGTTGACAAGAAAGTCGAGAGTTACTCGAGTTTCAACGGTTTTCAAGATTCCGGAATTATCCACCCAATGTTCTTTGAGGGCTGTTTCCAATTCCAGCTCGGCGATGAACCACAGAGTCTACAAATAGAACTTTCCACGCGCTATCACTGAGTGCTCGCGACGATTTTCGTAACTGATTGACACGTCTGTCATTCGAACGTGCGATTTCCGAGAGTCACAATAAAATTTCAACGCGTACAGAGATCGCAGGCTTTCAGATTACAAAATGGAGCATTGCGCTCGAATTGTTCGTATTTGCTCACAGAACAAGTGGAAAAGATTTCTCGATAATTGATCGCCAGCTGCTTCGTCCTGGTCTATGCCGGCTCATACGGACCGCTTGTCTGTATAAGATTCCAGTTGGATGATTAAAATTTTCCGAGTAATTGCAGGTTTTCTCTAATAGCATAATAAATTATTTTTCCACGCAGTAATGAACCGCAGCAATTTCACAACTCGGTCTTTGAATATGCCGCGACTCAGTCCTCGCAGTGATAGAAAGCTTTATAATTGTCGCTAAATAATGCAGCTGGGTCACCGGGATATACCTCAGTGAGATCGTATTGGATCGAGGATCTACGACTGGTTCATGTGACAGGAGTGGACACACATAGCCCGGAGACACAAAGCCGTTTTGTTCTTCGAGCTGATTAGACAAAGCCGCTCAGAGACTCGGTTATACCAATAGAATCTAACTGTCTGTAGATATACCTCGTCCTTGAATCCTGTCACGGACACGGGTTCGTCGACATTAATCATCACGGCGTCTCGAAGCCTACATTATTGATCTATGCATCTGCTCCGACTCTCGACGCCGGCAATTATTTATCCACACATGTATCTCGGTTCACCGATGGAAAAAAACTCTCATATTATCAGCCATTGACACTGCGGTTATCTGGCTGTCAGCGATAGCAGATCTTCGTTGAGCTAGGAAAAGGGAAAGGGAGATCATTGATACATTTACAAGATAGAAGAAAAGACGAAACGCAACGCCTGCAGAGTAAATGACATTGTTCTCGATCCCATAACTGATCGTTGCGGTCATAAAAACCCGCCTCGTTCTAATGTGAGTAGATGAAGAATTTCCCAGCTCACTGCATGGGGTCCTCGACGCCTTACGCCACCGAATTTTCCGATCCTGTACATAGGAGTTTCGGGACTGCAGGGATCACGGGCTTCCATCATTTTATGACCTATAAAACTTGTAACTTTTGAGTCTTTGAAGCATTGTTCGTCGTGGCGCCCGGAACGAACATAAATTCGCTTCAAAAGCTCTTCGACCCTTAGATTCTGCCGAAATATGTCTTAACGATCTTCGAAGAGCTCCGGCTAATTTTTACCGTGAAAAAAGTGCGGTATGAACGCAACGGCGTATCTCGACGATGTTCCTGAATCGATATGATACAGTATTCGGCGTTTGTTACATCGATAGATGGGTATAAAACCAAACGAGGTCGTCTGCTATTATTTTACGAGTTTATTTCGTCCTCTCGGTCGATTGGGAGAAAGATTTATTCGCTATTTGCGAAGGAAAACGACACGCAACCACGCAGAGCGAGGTCCTTGTCGTATTTCAATATACCTGTATTATTTTTCCATTTCTTTAGTTTGTTAATTCTACTCAAAACTTTTGGCATAGTATCTCGTCTCGCCTCGCGTAACCGAGATGACTGCTAATAAATCCCGATGATCAACGAAACGCGATTAATATACCGAGAGACCGACAGACCGCAATAGCTCCGCGAATATACCTACGGTCTGAGAAAAACGTTAAGATTGATCGCGCAGAGTGAAGGGAGGCAGATTAGTGGTGGTTTATCAGGCAACAGGCATCTTACGGTTCCGCTGGTAGCGTCCCGCGTCCGGGACTTTTGGTATAGCTCAAACTTCTGGCAGCAAGGATCGAGCTCGAAGCTTCGTTGGTGACGGACCGGTGGCGAGCGCGCGACGTGAATTTCAATGCGGTACGGCCAGCACCCGAGTGTGTTCACCGGATTCCAATGGGGGGTAAAAACCCCCGGCGCATGTTCATCCGGAGGACCCACAAAGGACCCACAAAGGACCCGCCATTTCGCAATTTTCAAACCCGCACAAGAGAGCCGCCATAGCCGAGCGTCCTCCACCCGTCGGAATTGCTCCGGGATGACAACGGTTTGTTTAATTCCTCTAAATCGCATTTACCGATGTAGAGACGGAGCAGCTTCGCTCTTCTTAAACGGAGGGTCCCCGATACAATGCGTACACCCACGGCTCCAATTACGAGTAGATCCTATTGCAAAAACTGACCCACGATTGCGGTTGCTTTAATACGATCGTAACTTACGGGGTGGATACGCTTCGAACAACAAACGTTCTGCATCCGGGGCAATAAAATTCACTTGGGGTTTCGAGTGAAGGGTTGAGCGGGCCCGAATGCGCCGACGTACACGGTCAGCGAAGAACTCAGAACTGAGGATGATCGGCCTGGTCAGAATCCGGAGCGTCCGCAATTAGTTCCGGTCTGGCGTATCGCGTGTATTCGAATAATTAGTTAACGCAATTAACGATTAGTAATATGCCTCGGACGATAAAACTGATTCTTATAACGCGGCATGCGCGTCTGTTCGTCTCTCAGTATTCCTTTTATCCTGCCGAAACGCGGTCGCAAATCGACTTACTCACCGTGTTTTCCGATCGATGCGAATTCCTCGTTTGAATTCTACAGTGCGCGCGGCTGATATGGAAAGTAACAAATGGGCCTCGATATCTGGACAAGTTAGTCGTAATCCCAAACAGCCGAAGACCCGAGAATTATATTAAATGCTCTCTTCCGGTTCTCTGGGCGGATAACAGCGTCTGTGAACTCAAATTGGTCAGCGAATTTGGCTCCGTCTGGCATTAGACGCACTTGACCGCAGCTCAAACCAGAATTGAGGGCTGCACTTAAGCGTGCTTGGATATTAGACCTCGGCTAAGAATGTCGGGGGCGCAGTCCAGCACCGTTTATGTTACCTTCAACATCCGAGTCGCATGCTTCTTTTACCTGCTTTACATAAACTTCTCGTAGAAACTGAGAGCTTTCAACTCAAGCGACGATTTTTAGCCTCGGAGACGAACAGCTGCCGCGTTACGGATACGCCGATATCGACATCCTCTAAGATCCAAGTCGCACCATCGCCCTAATCGGTTTTTTATGGAACTCGCTTCCACGCCCTAAAATCTACACCTGGACACGACGCGGTCACGTAGCTGAAGATAAATTACCACTTCAGGTTACATTATCACACTCACACGGGACCGTGCAGGAAGCTTTTCGAGAATAGAATAGAAAACGTTTATTATACCGTAACCTGGATGGTCGTAAGGCAAAAGCAGAGTACATCGATGACAAAATAATGAAAAAAAAAGTACATAAGTCGAACAGATAGCAAACAGTAGATACTCGTAATAGGAGAATATAATAAGTATGAATCAGAAGATCAGAAGATAGGTGCACAGTAACAAAAGAGTCGTCGAGGGAACCACCGATCGGTGGCGAAGGCGATAGAAAAAATTAGAGAAAAAGAGAAAACTTAACATGTACCTAGAACTGAAATCTCAAGTTTATACTATTACTACTACTAATATGAGGATACTTTGAAAGTGAAAATATAATTAACAAGAATATTTGCACAAACAAGAAATCATTGGGGGGATAGAACTTCCAGTGTGACGTCTTTGATTAATTTTTTAAGGGGTCGATCTGGCCACCCTGGCCGCTCCGAAAATGGGTATAATTTCAAAAAATTCATAATCTCGAAAGTATAAAACGAAATATTTCTATTTTTTAACATAAGATAAGAAACGGCTTTAAGAATGCCTAAAATAAATTTGAGTAAAAAATATTAAAAAATGGCGGGGCTGCAGAAATTTCCGCGGATTATCTCGAAACTACATTTTTAGACCTGGCAGCTTGTAAATCTCGTAAACTGTCGGTCCGATTGCAATGAAATTTTTATACAATACTTTTAGATACATTATCTAAAATGTAGCGTAGTGGTTTCTTTTTCCGACCATTAGGGAAATTATGGTGAGCCGAAGAAGAAAAATTTGTATTTTTCACCAAATATTTCATAAGGAAAAACGTTAATAAAAAAAAAAAAAAGAATTAAGTAATCGCAAAAATCCTACGCTACATTTCAGGTAATGTACCTCAAAGTATTGTGTAAAAATTTCATCGCAATCGGATCGATGGTTCACCAGATTTACAAGCTGCCTGCAGGTCTGAAAATGTAGTTTCGAGATAATCCGCGAAAATTTCTGCACCGCCGCCGTTTTTGAATATTTTTTACCCAAATTCATTTTAGGCATTCCTAAAGCCGTTTCTTACCTTGTGTTAAAAAATAAACAAATTTCGTTCTAAGCTTTCGAGTTTATGAATTTTTGAAAAGTATACCCATTTTCGGAGCGGCCAGGGTGGCCAGACCCCTTAAACCGTCTCCAATCTAGTAGCTGGGATCGATTGTCGCTTTACACATCTGCAGTGCATGAACGTACGAGTATTCCGTGCAAGAACCGATCCTGGCAAAATATCTCGAATAGGGAAAGTTGCGTTGCAACTTCGCGAAGCTGCCGAGTATTTTTATTGGTTTACTTTTCGTTAGTTCCGAAGCCCGCGCAGATACGGAGTAGGTACTCGATTGTGCACCCTGAGCCCATCTCTCACTCGAGACACCTAAATCAATTACCAACCTGCCTTATATCGTATCGTCAGAAACTCATCAGAATCTTCCCGATGCCTTTAAAGTTTCGCACCGTTTCGGTGTAAAGAAGATACAGTTCGTCTTCGAGACAGAAATTGGCATCTCACGGACGAACGCCTCTCGTAAATTTTTATTCGCCATTTTACTAGGGGCGAAATAGCCCCGAGCCTCCGCCATGACCATGGCTCGGCTAGAGCGGGAACACGGTTTAATATCCGCTTATGACGGCTATGTTTCACTGTCCCTCTGTCCCTCTGTCCCTTCGCCCCACCACCCTTCCCACTTTCCACCCCATCAACCCCCATAGTGCGTTTAATTTACGTGTTTTCGCGAGTTATTCGCCCCCGCTGCACCACCCCCGTTGGGGGGTTGCCATGGCTACGGTGAACGTCGAGACGCCCAATTGCGGGGGCGTCGTCGACGTCGCTGCGTCAGAGAGAGGAAGACAATAATAATTGACGAAAGAAGACCAGGAGACGTCGAGCGAAATGAAGCATTTCGTATGAACATTAACGACGTTTGATGGTGCGAATTAGGCTGACAAACTGAGTTTTTGTTGCTTATACTCCGCAATCTACCTATGCTTGAGTGTATCGAAAGGTGAACTCAAATGTTTGAAATGATTCTCTAATTTCTAGAATCTCACGGATCAATTGTGACGAATTCGAGTTCCGTTGCTTCGAGAATTCCGTTCTTAAGTTAGTGAAAAATAAAGAAACCGACGTTTGGTAGGCCACAAAGAGGACAAATATACTCGAAGCTTTTACATCGACGCGTTGTCTTGTAGTCGTGTATGTGTACGTGGGTACCTACAACGGAGAGCCGAGCTGCCGCGGTGTGGCAGAATAAAGAAAACTTTTGCGTTTGGCACAAGAGTGAACAGATGTTTCGATCCGCGAAACTTCGCACTCGCAATGTTCTGTTATTTATAAACATCTTTCGCCATGGCTCCTGGCAATTGACCAAATCGTTTCCCTTCCAAGGCATCCCCGCGCTGACACCGTTGTCACATTTAATAATTGAACTTGTTCGACAAGCAAAAAGAAAAACAACCATTCAACCCATCAATGAAATACATACGCCGCAACACAAATCCCAAAACAAATTATCAAGCGAAACGTTCATCAATTTCAATTCTATTACGTCATTCGATCATCAATATTGGACAATTAGTGATCGTCAGTTTTTCCAATTCGACCAAAACCCCTGCTTTTCTGCTTTGTTTCTTGACTGATGGATGATTGATTGATTGTATTTGCATTCTTTGATTATTTCTGTATCCAACTTTGTTCAGCATTGCTGTGGACACGGAGGAAACAAATGAAACGAGACGAAGAGCTCGATGATCAATAACCGCATAATTGGTCGGTAGATGGAATGCGGGTTGTAAGCTCGAGTGATCAAAGGCCTTAAATAAAGGTTCGAGTGACGGCAGAGGTTGCACCTTGACTCTAGCATCAATGGTGTCCCCGTAAAGTTGGCAAGCTCGCGGTTGCGCTCGGTGCATACCATTCCGGTACCAAAGTGGTACAAACAGAAGTGTCCGATCGGAAGGTACGCCGAAGATACGCGGCGAATGCGGCTCGAAGTAACTGGAGCACTGCGAATAAGAGGGTGAAGGTGGCCGCGAGAGCAGTGCGTAAGACCAGGTCGCGGCCCGCCAGGTAGTCCGGCTATGCGACGCTCGGATTCCGACGCCTAGCAGCGTCAGCTTCGGGATTCTTCTCGCTCATTGCACGCGCCGTACCAGCGACTGCCGACGCCGATGCCGATGCCGATCGTCGGCAATATCCGATCGTGATCTCAACCTAGGCGAAGTCAGCGGGTCCGGGTCCAGGTCGAGGACGGTAAATAATTCCCCGAGGGTTCAGCGTAGTGGCGAAGAAGCCCCGGTTGTTGCGGTCTCTATGGCTGCTTTATAATATATCTCTCCAAGTTCAGACGAATAATTAGGTGGTGACAACGCGCGGCATCGATTCGGTCGCACCGGATAAACCGATGCGGTTGCAGCACCGCAGGTTCGCGGTACTCGTTCGCTACCAACGAACGACTACGGACTATGAATAGTTGGACTCCGACTATTTGGCTCCGAAGCTGAAACGCGAGCGATTTAAACCTCGTCAGATATTCGTGTGTCGACATTATTTTGAACAGAATAAAACGCGTGCTCCGGTCTTGCTAATCTCAGTTATGCTCGGGGATGATTCATCGCTCCAGATGATAAATTTGTTATTTACGAGCCGAGAGAGACGGAACGGAAGCCGCATCGTCAATTGAATCGATCCTGTTGCCGATTTTATCTGACTCAATCGGCAAGTGATCGTATGCAAATTCGCGTGAACTAACTTGGTTCGGGTATCGGCTCGTCGGTCGTCCGTTGGTAGGGTAGTGGCGGGAAGTCGAGCCTCGCGCCTCCTCTTCTGCAAGATAAAATCTAAATTCTCAACCTGTCCGCAAGCCACGTTGTAAACCGCGGACTCAATGCCGTTTATCCACGCGGTGCATCTCAATTCTCAATTCTCAATCCCGCGATTCTTAAATCCTATCGCGGTAATGGCAGGATAATATAGCTGCCACGTTTTATCCTCGAACGAATATACAACCTGCGGTAGTTGGAACTCTGCAGGCTTTATGAACGACGTTTCGGAAGATAAGACCAGGAATTAGTTTCCCCGCAGTCGGAATCCGAAGCGGCAGCAGTGAAGTCCGAACGTCATAAAACAATCGGGATTATTCGCCTCGGACAAATGGCACCGTTTTGTATACAGTACTAACGTGTCGGTCGAGTATCCTTTTTGAATTTGATAGGAAAAAAAATGCCGTCCCGTAGTGCAGCGAATACGTTCAACGCAACGGTCAGACCTCCGGAATGAAGGAAGTGCCGTGTCCAGTGTAGACTGTCACTTCCCCAAATACATCGGAATGCAATAAAGGCCGTTCCGAGCAGCAGAGTGGACCATGGGCTGACCGCGGCCGTGGACAGACGGTCTTCGTTTCATTGTATGCATATCAGACAGCTGGACAACGGCCAAACTCGGAAACATCGCTCATCGTGGTCAAGCCTTCGGGTATCGGATCAAACCGAACTCTATAGAGCTGTCCGTCCCGCAGTTGCACCTGTGGAACGAGCCGCAGTAATTCGCGATCTCTTGCCGGACTAATTTCTCAAAAATCAACCAGATATTCGGGGGATGACGGACGAGAACCGCAGCGAAGGGGTTCACGACGATCGAATTTCCGACTCATGCTTCTTAATTCGATCTGCACGATCTACGGATGTCTTGTCAACCGCCTCCCTCGTACCGACGCCCCGTGGGGCAGGTAGCCCTTCGAGAATCTTCTGTCATCGAACATATCTCGACGTTGATCGTCGGGCTACGGAAAATACATTGCATTCGTCCTCTCGAGGTGTATGTAATGGTGAACGAGCGAGGTACGGATTCCACCTGTGCCAAGAAGATGCGTCTCTTCCAAAAATTGTCTATAGTCATAAATCCGATTCGTGGGATACTCGGGCCCTCCTGCGTGGGGTCCGCGGCGGAGACGGAGGTCAGGATCGGTGTACATACCCGCGGCCTCTTCGGCGAGGAAACCTTTCCCATCGAGGAGATCGGATTGAAGGCGGTCGAACCCTGTGGGAAGTAGAACGACGCCCGCTTCATATCACGGTTGCAAGTGCAAGTGGCACGGGGGCACGGCGTAGGAGAGGATTTTTATTTTGACGTTAGACGATGCGGAGGCTAAATCATTATAACAAATGCGGTCTCAGTGCCGCGCAGCGTCAGTCCCCGTGGCTTGGTTCACCTCTTTGTGTTTTTGCTCTGCATAAATGATGAGCCCCGGTATTTTAATGAAGACATTCCACGGGTGCCTGCCTCCTCGGCGTACGCTCGACCAGATACGCCAAGAGGGAGCTGCCTCAGCTTCGGGAAGAGACAGAGGCCAGTGTCGCTCGCTCTTCACCCGCTTATACCTACAGCTATACGTGCCTTGCCGAATAGGCGCACACGCCGTCTCGCGTACGTCTGCAATCTCTCTTTCTCTCTCTCCTTTCGCCCCCGCACTTTTTTCAACCGACCGTCTCCCTCGCTCCGTTCTGTTTTTTTTTTCTCCCTCTCGCCTTCGGCTATCAGTGTATCGTCACCTCGACGCCCGTAACGACGCCCCAGCGCTTTTACCGGGACAAGCTTTTTTTCGCTGTTCGTAAAACTCGGCTATTTAACCCCCGAAGGAATCCCGAACGCGGTTAATCGCGTCGTCTAAATATACGCACGACGACATTCGAGCGGATCGAAAAGAGACATTCGAGACACTCGTTAAACGATTTTTCTCGATTCGGAAGAGACATTTTTGAAATTATTTTCCAATCCAAGAGTCCCGAAACATACGTTATACTCGCACGTGTTCGTCTCGACGCATAATCGGGCGGCACGGAGTCAGGGTGTCCCCCTCATCGCGTCAGTCACGTCTCATTTGCCGCATTCAGGTTGGCAGGGGGTACGGATCAGAAATGAATGCATACGCGCACGAGGCAGGTGCAACGTGATTCGTATAAAAATGTTGGGTGCGATAGACGCGAATCGTTGGTCCATAAAAAAAAAGAAGGTGAAAGTCCTTGTCTCCTGGAAGCGTCCTTCAATTAGATGAAACAAGAATTTGACGAATGATTTTCCCGCGTCAGGATCAGAGGCATCGGATCCATCGGATCCATCGGCTTGTTGGATTCCTGGTTCCAACAAAATGACGAAACGGAAGAAGTGGTAGCCAGGAGAAGACGAGGACGACCAGGTTCAGGATTTAGGGTATAGCCGTCGCAAAGTAGTAGCATAAAAGTCTACGCGGACGGCGTGGGAACCTGGTAGAGGATGGAGAGGACCCGGGTCTATGGGAGGGCTGAGGGACAGGTAGAGACTAAAGTCGCGCGGTGGTTCCGAGGGTCGTGGCCGTTGTCGATGGTCGTGCCGGAGGGCAGCCGCGGCGGACCTCTGAGGTGACACTGCCGAAATATGCCCGCCGACATTCCTAGATGTTTTTTCGTCCTTTGTCGAGAGCGGCTTCACTGTGTCATCGAGCTGTGTTCCATTCGTAGGCGGCTCTTAGGCTTGCCGCCAGGGTGCGTACGGGCTTTTCGAAACAATTTTTATCTATACCATACCGCGGACATTATTATATCGATAAATATTTATACTTTCAAAAAATCGAATACTGGACTCGAAAAATTCAAGAGAATTTTCATTCGGAAATCGAAGGAACTCGATTACCGGTGATTTCCGCCCATTCCCAAAAGTGGGCAGCGGTTAGCAGGCTCTGCAGATTTATTGATACTGGAAATAAGATGGCGATCAGAAAAGAAATTACAGGAAATTGGTGATCAGAAATGATTTTTAACGTCTTCCTCGTATTATTTCCGATAATTTCTTTGTGGTTTATCAAGCGAATAATCTCTGAACAGACACGGTTCAATTTGTGTCTGTGATGATTATTCATATTCACGACTGGACCATATATTCATGCCAGTCCCCTCTGCAGCAATATCAATAAACGACCCTGCGCACCTCGAGCTCCTTGTTCAACCCCGATGAAGGGAGATTCACTGCGAAGGGTGTCGAATGTATGTGTCAATGCACCTCACGTGTTCGGTATTTAATTACCTTGAAACTAGGGGATGTTTGCGGAGTAGATATCAATTTTTGCAAACCTACCCTCATCCATGAAACAATTCGTCAATTTTTGGTTAGTGGAAGTGAAAAATAATAATTTCATATATTTCAAGATTTCAGTGCCGAAGTCCCTCGACAATGCTAATTTCGAATTTCTCAGAATAGTTGAAATGATCTTTGATTATCGACAACAGGACTCGGGCTACTTTGGTACTGAACAGTTTATTCACAATCAAAATGGTCTAATTAGTTATTCGTATGTGACAAGATTGTCAAGAAGTTGTTTTATCGTTTCTTAAAAAGCCTATAGCCAGGAAGTCTCGTCCGGCTAACTCCGCACGTGGTACTCACGTGGTTTCCTGTACTTTTTTCCCCGTCTAGCCAGTAGTACTGCATATGCTTTATTACGTAACAAAACGTATACCAATCGTACAGAAGTGTGGCACAAGAAATGGAACAGACTGATTTATACGTTAGGAGCAATGCCCTATTTGTATCAACTCGTATTTCGCTATTTCACTTTTACAACCCTTCTTCGCTTTTTATACAGATCATATTCCGTGCGGCGACGGGAGGAGATCGCCTTACACTCAGCGATATTATTTATCTCCCACATACTTATTTTTTAACAATCACAAATATTTTAAAAGTACTAGAAAATTATCAACCACGATGAACTGAGCTTTGAGAACAAAGAATGTATGATGTCGGTCCGTTTATTATCCGAGCAGAGAAAGAATGAGGGAGCCGCAAAGAAAATTAGATACCGAGCAGAAACATAGTGTAAGCACTGGGGTTAATCGTCCAGAAATTCATTAGCCAGTTGCGAGGTTGAAAAATTTTCTTTTCCCAAACTGTGGGAATCCCTGGTGGTTTTCTTTTTTTTCTTTCTTCCACTCGTATACCGACCGCTCTCAATTTTCTAAAACGCGTCACACACTGCGTGCTAGGCGGTGTTTGACACTAATTAACTTTTAGTGGGCGTTAAAGTGTCGCTCTCTTACATATGCCCGACTCAGACCACTTTCTCATGATCGATAGAAATTTGAAAAATTAACCAATACAGCGGACAAGAAAAAAATGCGTCAGGCTCAGGTCTCGGTATAGTCGATTGAATGTAAAATGTGTAAAAAAAAATTGTCCGATCCCAAGCGAGGTATTTCACCTGAATATTTTCTTGTGTGTTACTTGCTGACAGAATTTATCAAAGAAACGCGCAAAATGTTTCTCAAGAGTGCTCAAGAATCTCAAGCATCGACTTTCATGCCAGCCGACTATAGACATGACACGTGCGCGCGGTACTGACGTTTAACAAATATCTCAAGAACGTTATTCGCCCCTTACAGTACGTAAACGCATCCGCAATACTCAAAAATATTTTCACACCCTCGGCACTAAGGTTTGAAAAACAATTCAAAAATCCATCTAACACGACGAGGGTTTCCGTTCATCAATATTTTCTCAATTCTCTCAATATCCTTGGATCGTTTTCGCAGCAAATGAACCGCGGCGAGAGAAATTCATCTGTGAGAAGAGGAGAGGAAGAATATTTTAGTAATTACGCGAGGTAGAGAGATAGTGGGTCAGAGGGAGCGAGGCGAGGGAAAACAGGGAAAGGGGAGGGTCGGGGGGGTAAGACGAAGGGCGTCGGGGCGTCGGGGCGCCCAGTAAATCTTCCTCGCCGCTTCTCCCTTCTTCCTTATCTGAGCATCGGTCCTCAGCCCTCATTCCCCCACCCTCGGCGACCGCACGGTGCTGGAGGATTTATTTTATTATTTGGTAGATTTAGTGGCGGCTACCGTTTATTGGAATTTAAGGAGATCGGAGATTATATGAGGCGACGATGCACAGAAATGAATTCCGATTCGATTGGAGTCGATTGGATACGATTCTACCCATAAAACCCGCATCGCCTTCTTTTATATTTAAATAAGTAGTAATTATCGACATGGACAGACAAAAGAATCTACACTTCTATGCACCCGGAATTCCCACGTGATTCTAAGGGACGATAAATAAACCTAACCGAATATTTGTGGCTCTGTACCTAAATCTTCTTGATTGAATATATTTTTGGATCCCCGTTCAACTCGAGCTTCGGCTTTTTTTTTCTTCTAATTTTCTTTAATTACTTTTCGGACGGCTTCGGTAATCTATGGTCAGGGGACGAGTAACAACAGCGGTCGTCTGTTTACAAATTCGTACGCGTCGATGGCCCCACGTGACAGATGGCTAACACGTGAGCCGATAAATCAACAGCCAACTATATAAACTAAATCACTTCCTAGCTTCCTAGCGCGCAAGGTGTCAAAGTTAATTGCCATTTTTCCCATCTCGTTAGAGTCATTTCCGTAGCTGTTCAACTCGCGCCGAGTTTGGTTGACCCGCAGTCTTGAAACACGTGTAAATATCCTCGTGACACGATGTTCCTACACGTGGTCATATCCCCGCAATCTCACTGTCCATCGTCGTTATTTGACCGATTCGAAAAATGAAAAAATCTCACATTTCTCAGTCCTGCAGCTTATTGCGAAGTTGAAATTTCGCAGAGGCCCCCCCAGCAGGTGGATAAAATTATTCGAGGAAGTCGAGGCTTATTATTCCTTGCGAGTCGCGACTTCTTGTCCGCGAGACACGGTAATAAGATTTCAAAATGTGGTCGTAATTACAAGAAAAAGGTTAAGGATATCGCCAAGTTTCGGTGAATCTCCTCCTCGGTACTTGTGTACAGGTACCGAAATCGCGTTTCGCGAAACAATGCCTCGGATTTTCGAGTCTTAGGTAGTTTTACTCGGAAGCTGAAACGTCGCTCGCTCTCATTACTTGCTCGATTAACTTTCGGTGTGCACCGACTCCTCCCTGCCCTCCGCTCTTCACTCCCCATGGTTTCTCTGAGGTCTGCAACGACGCGTAATTAACCCAGAGCTGAGGGAAGAGGCAGCAAGAGAAGCAACTAACTCGAAACCCGGAGAAAATGTGCTTCGGCCCCTCTTCTTGATACAGGAAAAACGGGAATGTTTGATAAATTGGGTAAAACATTCTCATAATAACGTATGATTTATTCAAACACACCTACAATGATGACGTTCATAGGCGTATGGGGGATGAGTGAGCCAGCGAACGTGGGCAGGTTACATGACAGGTGATTGCAGTTTACGTAAGAAAAGGAAAGTCAGGCAAAGGATGACGGGTAATGCGTGTGTTAATTGGGTATTCGTACCGTTAAATTCCGGAAAAAGAATAAATCGAATGATCGATTGAATATTGAATTCGTTAATTAATTGCATTGCGTTCTACAATCAAATATGATCTCTTCAGCTCTTGACGTCATTAATTAAATGAAACAATAATACGTAATTATACATGGCAAGATCATTGATCAATAAATACTCTTTTCTTTTTCTTATTCTGTTCTCAATTTACCAAAGAATTACTGATCGATTAATTGCTATTGTGGAACAATTCTTTTTCGGTGTATTAGGTACTTGATTAGCAACGTACACAGCACTTGTGAAAGGATACATATGAACGTTTAGCGATCTATTTGTTGACGAATCGTAATTTTCTTTATTTTCAAAACAATTTTTCTCGATATACTATGTATATATTGTCTATATTTTAGGATAACGATGTAATTAGTTGGTAAATTTGGACATTTTTATTATTTTTTTTTATTATTGTTATTATCATTGTTGTTATTACTATTATTATTATTATTATTTTATTTTTTATCATCTATAATCCTACTTGCTATGAACTAGAGATTTCTTTCAGCATCAGCCAGTCGTCACGTACTAAGGTAATAGTGCGCGCAGAGACTAATTATTTTATAATTAATAGTAGATTCTTACAAGATTTAGGTAACACTATGTACACTTCAACGCTATCGTTATTTATTTATCATTATAATTATTATTATTCAACAGTATAATAACAGAGTTCTTATTTTTCTTCGTTTCATTCATATAGGTTATATCTTTTGCAACAAGGCTTTTCATTTTAGAAGCACACACCCTAGGAACAGTGTCAATATTTTTCCTTTTCTTGCACTTTTGTTAACCACAACTTTAGCAATATTTCTCTATCACGTCTTCTGTCCTCGGGAAATCGAAGAACGAATATTATCACTCATTGAGGACTTCCAAGCCAGTTTAACTGACAGTGAAGCGCGTTACAAAAGTTCTCCTAAAACCAGTAAAGATCCTTCGAATCCTGAACCTGAGATTCCAGGCCTGAAACAGAGACAGAAAATAGAAAAATTAGTCACGATTTATGAGACGTTACGAATTGAAAATCAACGTCATATTTGCCTAGAAGGATTTTCGGACGTCAAAAAAGGAGTCAGGTTTGATTCTGTGGGAGCTGACGTAAGAATTCATAAATTTCATTGGGGTTTGAATAATTCAAACGATTCAAATGACCTATTCCCAAACCTACTGGTAAAGAAAAAAAAAAGGCAGATATAGAAAAAGTAAAATTTTTGACGGATGCGAGGGTGCGGAGCTGGTGACGGCACCCGCTGGGCGACACGCTCGGACGACGGACGCGGACGAACGAACGAAGGAACTTCACCGGACGGGAATAACAGTCTTCGAAAGATGTCACGGAATGAGCCAGTTAAGATCTCAAAGTTTCTCATGACGGGACGCTATACATCTGCATTTTATCTCGGAATCTAAACTCCCCGGCTCTCTGGGACAGTGCGGTGCTGATCATTTTTACCGATACACCATACTTAAGGGGTTGAAACTCGTCGCAGACAAAGGACTGTTCTCATTTAACAGGATCAAATCTGTTACACACGAGTCGTTGTAGACATTATGCATGAGGAGACCGACTTCCCTGGTGGCGCTACGACCTCGGGCTGGTGACCGACGGTCATAAATCTTCTTAGTATCTGCATGAGGCTAAATTATTACTCGTAATTGGTCGGTAATGTATAACAAACGACCCGGCATGTAGGCATATACGAAATGATAGAATCCCCGTCGTGTTTTCTTGACCTTTAGAAACGGGGATCACAGCCCGTAGGTACCCTAAGAACCTTCGGAGCTGATCACTCGATATTAAATTCATATCTCAATGCACGTGCCCGACGCGTGGCTATATTACCTGCGCTTCAAAGTCACACGCACGTGTGGAAACCCAGCGCACGTGCCAAAGAAGATTCTTTTTCATCACAGGTGACATCGATCGGTGATGTACGCAGTGTTCAATGGCTCGCGATTTTATCACCGTTTGGCGAATAACGCCGCGGGTCGTGTGATAGCAGTCGATCAATTACTCGATTTCTGATTCACACGTACAGTTGGTGAGGTTCATTCTGACCAAGCTGATTTCTGGACAACTCTGTTATAAATTTAACACTCCCAATACCCAATACCCAATACCAAAATTCAAGTTTTTCAATACTCGAATATTCATACATAACAGTTTTGAAAATTCAAAACCATTCTGAAATTCCACAGTCAAGATTACACTATATCTCGGATCTGTTGGTTTCCAATCTTCAATCCACCTTATTTTTATTGTTCACAAATAAAAGGTCAAACAGAAACACGCAAAAAATCGTTCAGGTTATAGGATGGAGCTCGCCAAATGTACTGGGTATTAAAAAAATTTTGAGTGAAATGAGACGATGCTTGATGGTGGATATCGAGCCACCCTTCGGGAGCGGAAGGGTGACTTTATGACCTGGCAAATAGTGGCAATATTGTTCGGTCGGTGTAACGACACCCCGTCGGGGGTCCAGAGGGCGTACAATGGCCGGACAGATCGTATGACGATCATTACGCCGATAATTTCTTGGCAAATATTAGACCGGTCGTTCAATAGAGGGGTTGAAGTGCCGTGACTCTTATCCCACGGTTATTTGTTGTATCGAGAAATGACTTTTGGTTCATGTATATACAGCGATACGCTACTCCTCGGATAATTAATAACGGGGGTGTGTTTCTTCAGCAAGTGAAAACTGAGGCAAGAGGCATTCCTTTGAAATTGTAGAATTCGGAAACAAAGGAACGAACGGCGACGTTTGGGGTTGGATTCTGGTTCAAAAGTACAAAGAATCGAAAGAGATCTGAGGAGTTTGTGTATTCTCAATAAAACAACGGCTAAAACCACCCCCTCAAGGGTATTTTTTATTATTATTCGTTTACATTTCTCCTTGCCAAGTTCAGAATTCGCTCTTTCATCGTTTCTATATCCTATACGGAACTAAGTATCGATGCAAGCTCCGAACCGTGAGGCATAGACGATTATGATCCACATGGAAGACACAACAATCAAATATTGAAGTTAAATTAAAGCAGTACCCTCTGTTCTCGGTCCAGAAGTGCCAGGGTGCCCCCACACTCAGCCAACCCCCGAGCCCTTGGACAAGGGATGCATGCAAAAGGTATTGCGATGACCCCCGAGGGTAGGGTCAGACCCTCTAACCCCGGAATCCAATATACTCGCCCGGGATGAAGGGGAGGCGCTCTCTTCTATCCATTCTCTGTCGGGTATAGTAGAGGGCATAATTCTCCCTCGTAGTTGGCAACATGCATCGATAAGCGACGATTAACGCGAAATTAAACCGGTAAATCTTTGCCATCTCTTCCGAGCGATCGCCAAATTTTATACAACATCGAATCGAACTAATCGGTTCTCAGGTTCAGATTCGCGCTAATAGCTGAATATACGGTTGCGACATTTGAATCTGTCGATAAAAAAAAAGACGGTATAAGGAGTCGAGTAGATTTGCATCGGCATACCTTGTCCTAATTAGGCGCGTCGCCGAGGGGACGAGGTGGTTTTTCATTCGAATCTGTCGCGTGACAAGATGAAGATGCATTACCGACTCGAGAGTCAAGGGTGAAGCGCATCATCGTCAGCGACAACTTTTGTGCAGATAGTAGCTGGTAGCCCGTGACTTGTCTGTTCGTTAAAATTCCAGATCGCGATTATCGCGGATTGACGATATGCGGTTGGGGTCTACAGACCGAGTTGAACTTTCTTAATTAACGATACCGAATAGCAATTACAAACGAGATGAGGCATTAATCTGAATTTTGAATTGTGACGAACCGTATACAAGCGCGTCTCGGGAGCCCGAAGGGTTCGGATATCTCAAAGTACGCGAAGTCGCAATCACGATATACATCACGGCCCGATCCCGGCACGCGCGTTAAAATGGCGGCGCTGTGACGTCACGGTATTCACGTTCAACGCCGTGGAACAAGGACGGAAAATGGGACCAAAGCGACGGTCAGTAGTCCTCGGGGTCCTCTATTGGTCAGCCCTCTGGACGAGGGGAGTGGTCAACATCCCGGCATCGATCTGCTCAACCAGAAGGGGAAGCTCGACAAAACCCGAGCAAAACTACTCGACGATGCTGCGAAGATGCTGAGGACCGTTGGAAATTCGATCAAATTTACACTTATTTTTTTTTTAAGGCAATTCACTTTTGGTTTTCATGTGAAGGACGTAGTATTTATTTTGACAAGGGCCAAATGTACTCGCACACTTCTCCCTTCGACGCGAAATTTGACCTGCGTCGTAAAAATGACCAAAATCGCGGTAAAAAGTGACGAGAATTATGCGAATACACTCCGGGGATTTTATTGTACTACTCAACGAAATCTCGAATTAAAATGGACCAAGTTAAGTTTGCGATCCAACACTTACGTATTTTTTCGTTGCTTGTAACGACGGCCATCCTCTTCAAAACGTTGAATTTGCATACTTAATTGGCTAGTGAACAAAGTCGAACACATAATTCCACGATTTTTTTTCATTAAAGAAACGAATTTCTGCCCCGTATTCGTTGCGCTATTAAAATTGAAGATAAGTTCCCAGCCCGAAGAGCACCACAAATCAACATCGAATCGTTAAAAAAGCAACAGAAAAATACGTTGTTAGGTACATTTCAGACTCGACTTGAGGGAGAACGATTAAGGCCAAACAAATCGTTCGAGGATGCGGCTTCATTTGAAAAAGAAAAAAAAAACGATGATGCTGACGTTGATTAGCAAATTCCGTGATGATTATCACAATTATTCACAATTGGTGATTACGAACACTGGAATACAAAAGTCTATTCGCTATCTAAATCGATTTACTTGACAGAGTTTACTAGCCCATGAGCAATTTATCCAATAATATTTCATTTGATCCTGGTTCACATTTACTTCATAATATATACAAGTAATCCATCTACTTAGCTGAATTCGAATTTTCTTGGTAATAGATCTTTTTTTTCAGTGTAGAACCTGATTTGATAAAATGAGTTTGGAATAATTAACCGTCCTGTTTCCTAAAAAATGAAGATGCACATCGAATTCCAAGTACTTTATTATTTCATGTGAGTCAGTGCCCTGGCGCAAATGTGTGCCTTTCCATAATCGCCTGGTATCAGTTAAATACCGGATAGTCTGAAGCTGGATAAACTGAATTTATGTATCTAGAACGGAAATGTTATCGGTCATATCCGAGGATCTATTGCTTCCGAACACGAAACGGTTCATGGTAAACGCTAGACGCATAGCTATAAATCGGGGAAAATTCATCCTTGCAACGTATGCGGTGTTCAGTGCTCTGATTTCTTACACAGATAATATTGCGTTTTGCTAAATAAATTCTGAAACTGTACTACGGAGGTTGATTCGCGAGCGACGATGATGATCCCGGTTTTAAATAAAGAGGTTATACAATAGCTGTGAGGAAATGTAATCGATTATGTGAATCAGTTAGCGGAATTGTACGAAATTTGTCAACCGAATGGAGTGAGTCGGAAAATTAATGGTTTCCCGTAAGTTATAAAGAAACTTGGGGAATAGAAAATCTCACTCTAACCATCTTGAGAGAGTACGAGTCTCGAGTACGTAGTACCGAGTACCGGTGTGTTCATGTGTCAGTTAGTAATTACTATTTATTTCTCTTAATCGCGCGTTAAACGGCAGCCAATTTATGCCGTTCGAGTTAATTTGCGCAATTAAATGATTACCGACCAAACCCGACGAGTTCTACGCGTTTCCTAAACGGGAACTTTGTCCACTGCCTAAGGAGGGCCTAAAGAGCTTATCTGGTACGCCAGGTAACAAGTTTAACATCTCCGAGTAACCGCTGCGGTTCAGACATTTTGCCTTGAATACTCATATCCATGTAGGCACTGACTGAGGTACCAATCAGGTTGCTCAAGAAATAAATTTTTCCGAAACGCGATTATCAGTGACGATCTTGAGTTATGTGAGCCAAAAGAAGAGCCGTTTCGAGTCCTATCTTTCGGATTAAGGGACGTTCATTCACGGATCTGATTCCATGAGGTATGGAGAATGATTAACAGGTTGGGGTTTTACGATAACGCAGCGGAAGAGGCAAGAAAGCGAGGCTCCCTTGCAGAAGACGCGGAGCGATGAAGGGTGGACCCAGCCAAGAGGGTGGAATGAGTGACATCCCGAGAGACAGGAGTTGAAAGGGAGAAGAGGGATGATGGTATGGAAGCAGAATCTTCTCTCCGGTACGGTATCGACCCGCTACGACCTCCATCTCAGCTTTCGCTTTGTGAACTAGGAGTAATAGTGGTGAAACGTTACCCGAATGGGTATAAAGAGTTGAAAGTGATGAAGCTGGGGGCTTATCTCTCCGCATATCACTGGGAAACTTGAGTTTTGTGTAATATGCCATCCATCTTCTAGCTCATCTTAGAAGAGGAAGAAAAAAGGGCAAAAAGATACCCGATGAAGGGTTTTTTCTACTTTTTTTAAACCTGCTTCACCACAAAACACAACCCATAATCGACTCGCAAGCTTCTGCTACGAGACTGTGAAAAGGTCCTCCGGTTTCGTGGAACTAGGGCGATTGCTGAAGACACGAAGAAGAGAAGTTTGAATTTATTCGTTCTTTGGGAGATCGACGGACCGTCAGAGGAAGAATTGAAGACGCCACGTGACAACGTCGAAAAAATCTCGATTCTTCAAACCTCGTGGAATTCCATGTAATTTCATTTTGACAGTAAATTCACGAAAACTAGTTTTTTTTTCAGATGTTACATGTGCAGTTTGATTCTAGGGCTGCGATATGTTGATGTTAATCTGCGAGGTCGTAGGACAAAGCAATCAGAAAAAACGATGTTCAGAAATTCGATTCGACGTCAAGTGGGCAATGGAAAATTTATTTCTTTTTTCTTTTTTTAAATATATTTTCGCGACACGATCACAGACGTGTCAAAGAAAATCACGAGACTCTATATCGCAGCAGGCATGCGGCCAAGTGGGCATGGCCTCGAATCATGATGGGCGTGGTCATCCTCAGGATATATAGAACATGTATATATAGGTATACAAATAATACACGCACACAACGAGTATGATTCTCGAGTGTACCGAGAAATGCTGCGATTCCACAGCCGCAAACCGCATCCCGTACATTTCGATGAATAAAAAAAAGCAATGATCTTCACGATCTGGAAATGCATCGAGGAATTCCATTTTTTTTTCGGAATTTTGATGATACAAAGTAACTCAACACTTTGCAATCTGGTCATTGATATCAGTGGTACGAAAAAAAATCATCGTCAAATTCCCCTTCTTACATAACCGGCATGATTCCTCTGGTTTTTCATCGGTGGTTCAGATTCTCGTGGCCGCCGGGTACACAGGTACACCGAAAGTTGTTCAACGTTTTATGTTTTATGTTTTACGTTTCACAGTTCAGCCCCTCAGTTGTTTTTGTCGTAGTATCATTTCGGCAGAACGTCGAGTTCGTTGTGGATCGTGGATCGTGGATCGCGGACATACGCGTATGGGTAGGACGTTACCTACGGACAAACGCTATCGTCCGTGGCCCCATTAAGCCCTTATTAATTGCGGAGATCTGAAGGACCGCGGTCGCCTTTCTTGTACCACCTGCGCGCCAGATCCCAAGACTCTAAAAAGTCAGCACTCATCTCATCGCGCCGATCTCTCCCGGGTCTTCTCAGCCCCGCGAGCCAGGAGCCAGGAGCCTCGTCTCATCCTCAACCTCTTACCAGATTCACCAAAAGAAATATACAACTCCTCGTCCAATACACGCTTATATCTATATTCAATCCCATACCCGCAATGTGTTCAAGCATTCGGAAAAATGCATCATCAGGATTAATATATCGGAGATACCATTATCCAAAAGGGGAGGCTTCACAGGCTTTTTTACAAAATAGTATAAATTATGCACCAATTGAAAGAAGGGCAGATATATTATTTTCTACCACATATGCATTAAAAACGAGTGAAAGTGATTAGAATCATGAGAACGGCGTTCTCCGCTGGGGGCAGCACTGTCTTGGTTTATTTCACCGTTACTATGGTTACGAGAGTTTTTTTCCCTGCTCTGGAAAGTTTTTTTCCCTCGTTAAAAAACTGTGACTTCCATCCCGTTAAAGAGGGCAAAAAACACGAGTTTTTAATTCATGTGCGATAGAAAAGTAGATTTTTATAAACCTATCCGAAATTTCTTAATCATTATATACTAACTTAAAAATAAAATTCGACTACTACTAATTCAAAGTGTAGAGCTGACTGGACATAGACTGACTTTTTTCGAAGACATATAGACGATCGTTATTAAAAAAATAATGGAAGGAATTTTGGATTGAGAACTTCTATTGGTTCAGTGTTTTAGTCATTCAAATATTCTCAATAACAGATAATAAACTTTTCTTCGAAACAACCTGGGTATATTGAGTCTCTCCCTTAATTAACTGCTAATTTGGCAATCTTCGATCACTGGGATTTACTGTCTTGGAACCCGGAATTCATTCCCATATAAACTTTTGACAACAGCGAGATGATTATATATTTTCAGAATTTTACAAATTCTGTACCCAATTATCTGTTTTCTGATTTTACTACGTTAGGTACTCCGTGATTTTTGGCTACCGTGTCGATTTCGCGGATGAGACAAAAGATTGTGAAAAAATGAAAATAAAATCGCCCGATAAGAACGATGAAAGAAACTGCTCACCAGGAAGGGGTGCATATGGTCCGTGAGGGTAGGGTGGTGCGGCCGACGGGTCTACCAAGGACTGCGGCGGCGTCGCGGACGTCCAGTCTTTGTAGGAGGCGGCAGCATGCGCATGATGCGCGGCGGCGGCCGCAGCGTGGTGAGACGTGTGGTGCCCCAGGCCTCGGGCCCCGCCGAGCAGAAGTCCTCCGTATCCGGCGGCCGCCGCCATATTGTGATGATGGTACTCGTGGACGGCTCTGAAAATTGACAAATCATCAAAAATCGTTCCGCTTATCTCCACACCGTGACCGCGTTAATCGATATGTCCTCGAATAATCACCTGTGGTGGTACTGCGGGTAGTGGGAGGGGTGCCACGGATCCGTAGGATAGTCGTAGACGTCTCCGGGATGTTGGCTGTTCCAGAACGAGGGTGGAAAATTTCTCGCCGACATAGGGGATGTGTTTTCTACAATGAAAAACATTGAGGGTCTCTGTTAGAACGGATTCGCACATTGTGAGAACGGCGCGGGCTAGAGGGATCGATTCTTATTAGTCAGAGAACCGCGGTTATCTAGATGAACGGTAGCTAAGAGCATAACAAATGCCGATCGATAATTTCGGATTCGCATTTTATTCGGGGTACGAGGCGACGGTGAGAAGGAATGGCCGCGCGAAGCCGACCGTCCGGGTCCGCGGCGATCCCACGGGAATTCTTGATCGTGGGTAAGAGGTGGACGACAGAAACTAACAGGGCCGAAACAGGGCCGCCCCCGATGTCTTACATGCACCCGGGACGGACACGACCGGCTCCCTCCTTCCGAGGAGGCCTTGACCGATTGTTTTACCTTCTTTATTTTTTTATCCCCCTTCTTTTTTTCGAACCCTTTTAGTTCGATTAATCTTTCAGTCAATCCGCGTGTCGAGCAAGGATCCCGCATAGAAGAAATACCGGAGTCAAAATTTTCCCACAACTTTTGCGGATTAATTGCGCGGTTCTCGCATCAATGGACGAGATGTTGAAATTAGTGGGTGAAATTAGCGTCAATATCGCGAGTACTTTGTGGCGGTTCGATAATAAGGTATCGATGTTAACAGGCTGGATAACAGATTTACATATATTTATTTCAAGCCCGTGGAAAGGGACAGCGTCGGCCTCGCGGTGTCGGCGGACGGTCACAGAGAAGTCGGAGAACCGTGGCCGGCGACACTCCGTTTCTTTAATTGCGTTAATAAATAAAGCAGGAGATCGCCCTCGGGTCGCTATCTCGATTCCATGGGTGCAGTATAACCAAATGGCAATATTTGAAGAAAAGGTGAATATACGAAACTCTGCATCTTGACCAATCGTTTTGCGCATGGTCCACGAGGTTCTCTGTATAGTGTGCAGAAAACCGATATACACACACTGCTCTATACCCCGAACCACGAATAGATACAGACACTCGCGGACTCGACTTTCGCGCCCGTATATATGCCCTCGGACATTCCGCGCGTGGGAAACAATGTGGACCGACTCTTTTCTTTCACCAGACATTTTTAACCCACGGGTTAAGCGTCATACTTTATCCGCCCGTTGTTAAATGTATCAACTGAAACCAAAACAGTCATGCAGACATCATACGGTCTATTTTTTGCAAAACCTCTGATGTCTGCAGGTTAGAGTTCCCTCCCGCAAGGTGCGTGCGCACGAGCCGATGATGCCCGAACGGCTAGGCTGTGCGGGAATCGGCAATTTAGCGCACTCTCTCAAGACAGAGAAGCCAAACTTTCCACACAGATGATACCAAGAGTCGTTGAATGATTATGACGTGAAATGAAACTGACGACATTTTATAATGAATAATACAGTTTTATCTTCAGAGGTACGAAAAGATGTATGCGCGCGAGTTTTTCGCGGTTTAGAATTTCGCACGAGACGCTTTGAAGCCGGTAGAGCGTCGTGAAGTGAAGTAATTGCGAGACTGTCGAGTTTCGGTGTTAATTTGACGCCGGATACCAGAACGACTCGCTCAATTTCACAGCTCAACGTCATCACTGTCGTGATATATAGTTTGTCGCGGTCGTATTTCATACGAGCGATATCTCTTATCGAGATCGACCGATTCGGTGTCAAAATTGAGACGATTTACCGCGTTCTTAAAATTCTTAGATGAGATTCACCGATAACCCAAATTTTTAGCCCCCAACTTTGAACGCAGAAGTTTGTGTGAAAAAAAATTCCTCGAGTCTTCGACCCCCGTCCCTTCCCGCCTCTCCGCGATACCGCGTGAGCATTCCGTGGCTAAAACTGTCTCCTATTTGCCCCCGCGCAGACCCCCTACCCTGTGCGACCCTCTCGGCCCTCTCCGAGTCGAAGCTCTTAATTTACCTCTCCTGCGTCTCGGCGTCAGCATCAGCACCGCAGCTCGACTAGAGAACCGGAGGGCCGAGGAGGCAGCAGCCACATGACAATTAGGTCGTGGTGTCTTGAATTCTAAGCAGGCTAGTGAACTGATCCTAATTCCTAAGCTCCGCGCTGCGTCGCGTCTTCGTAGACCCCGGGGATATATGTGGCCTTAAACGACACCGATATAGCCTACGAGGATCGCTTGCCAAAGCGGTCCCTTCGTCCCTCGCCGAACGCGAACGCGGGACACCAAGCGACACGGAGACACCATCGACGGGGTTCTTCGCCGCGGGCTCTCTCACCCCCCAGAGGTTTTAACTCCTCCAACGAGCAGAGAACAATTGTTAGAGGGGCTTGTTAGCGATGTCGAGCTAATGGCACACTTTATTACTCGAGAACCTGGCGTGGTGCAGCTTGCCAAAGATGCGAACCGCTAAATTGTTTCGAGATTTATCTCAGTTTATTTCAATGAAAAATACCCGCGATACCTTTTTCGCGCGGACATTTGAGCCCGAAATATTCTTATTATGTCTCCGAAGCAAAAAGCACTCGGGGCAAGGTCGTATAGAAACATTTGACGGTGCTAACCTTTGAGTTTGTCGTGGGCCAAAGCCCGCTGAAAGTGTTCGTCAACCTCCGAGGCAGCGTCTCCTCGGTAGTGGGTGAATACGACGCAGTTTGCGCTAACGTATTGCGCTCTGCTTTCTCCGTCGTCGGAATCGTCGGCTGTACCGGCGCCGCCAACGGCTGAAAATAATCAATCAATTGACATTCCTCAAATTCCACCGAACAATCGGGTGGTCAGACTTTACTAAACCGTTGACGATCATTACTCAGACTATTTAATTGCTCTAGTATCAGGTGCGAAGAGGCTCTTAAATGTGGAATTTCTGGGTGATACATATCTACCGCGATACTCTTATTGTCAGGTCAGGAACTCACCGTCCGTAGATCTGTCGTCGTCCAGGGTTCGCGACGCTTGCGACGTCGTTGTTGCCAGGGGCGGCCGAGGCTGAGGCGTCGGTCGAGGGGATGCCGGGCTCGGCGCTGATCCGACGGAACCGGCGCTGCTCGGTTGACCCTGGGGCACGCTTCCTCCTCCGCCGCAGAGCTCAAGACCCGCTGCTTCCAGGGATCTTTGGTGTACGTTGAGCTGTAACCCAATTACGGTAATTTTATAATGGGAAACTCATTAATTTGCATTCGTATGTGGTGAGTCTTTGATCCGCTAGTGGCGACGACAGACGGAGTGCTCGTATTGTCGCGTAAGAATAAACTTTATAGCACCCTTTACTTTAGAATCCACGGAGTAACGACGTCGGGGATGAACCGTAACATCGATAGCGATAAACTCGACCAGATTATACCGCAGTCGTAACTCTGAAATCGTTTAATGGGTTGTAAAGAGAGTTTCGAGCTAATCAACAAATGGTCAGCGAGGAAAAACGATCGAGTGCTGCTTTATATAGATTTCGATCGCCGACCTCTGGAGAGACCCTGAAAGGATCAAAATTACTATTTCGGAGTTAAATCCACTTGCCGAAAGCAAAACTTGCACGTTCAAGCCTCGTCGTCTTCTCGCACCTCGTTGACACGGTCAAAGGCTACACGAAGTGCGAAAAAGTTCAAACGGCGGGCGTCGCGACGCCGATTAGGGTGATAAATCATGATAATCATTTACTGCACAGAGTATCGACGATCATTGTCTCCCCGCGAACTTTGAATGCACCAAATTCAGGAATAGCTACTTTGGCCTTGTGACTTATGTTGTCCCAATTTGACGCCAGTTACGATTTCTCAGAGTCACTTCGTTCGTTTCGTCTCATGTTTGTTGTGACACACGAATCTAAAATATTTTTTAACGGTACCCCATGTCATTTCGGTTGTAATCTTAAAACCCTGTTACAATGACAGCTACATCGTTGTCGATCCTTGTACGAAAAAAACAGCGATTAGACCGACATAAATGAGTGGATAAAAAAAATTGTGCTCTTAGTTGGCGATCGTGTACGATGAAGATGAAGATGAAGAAGACTAGCGATTAAATTCTGTGGTTGAATTTAACTTCTTCGATCGTTAGCACCCTGACTAATGATTTTTGTGATCAGAGGTAATTATTTTCACGATAATCGTGTGTCCCTTGCGAGTTGGTACTAATAAATTTCCTCTTCACCGATTTATCACGCGTACGGGTAAGGTAGCGAGACACCTGCAGCGGATCTCGCGGGGGATCAAAGGACCATCCACGGTTTCTTATCTTCGAGTATTTCAAGTTACACGAGCTTTCTGGCTCCACGTTAGCCCGCAAGGTGCCCAACTGCCTACCGTTCACCGGAATCGGAGCTCGAAAATCAAAGCAGCCATCGCGATTTTCACTCAAAATAAAAATAAGCAATAAATAAAAACAAAAAACACTGAGAAATATGGGCGGGCATGAATTATAATCCTTGAAGTTCACCAATCCCTAGAAGACTCTTAATACTCGGCCGCCTAACCAATTACATCCATACGTCAGCGTCCGTTTCACCGTCTCGTTCTCCGAGGCACCGGGACACAGAAATAATCCGACGTTGTGTGACATGTACAAACTGACTGCATTCGTACAGTGCAACCCGACCAAGGAGTATACGGTATAGCGGGCGTCGCGGGTGTCGCGAGTGAGTTAGACGAGCGGTACGCCTCCGAGATGTTATCATTATCTGCTCTAATAAACCTGAAGCTAGAATTCCTCAGGGGCAGTGAATCACCGAGACGTAGATTCCCCGTAGTAGCTGCGTTACACCCGACGTTGTCCGTCGGCTCGACGCGTCTCGACGTCGCCACCTGGTCCGGACTACTGTCAAACGTCACGTGGCGAGCCTCAAACTGTGCAGTTCACAGATTCTTATCAAACAAATTTACACTAGCTGCTATTTGGCGAAATATTGGTCTCGCCAATTTTTAAACCCATCTTTTCTACACCACAGACCAGAATTCAGTTCCTCAGCATCGTGAGCAAAAATCACCGGCCACGGGGGTTGATCACTCCCGAAAATGGCATATGAACCTAAAGTCATTTGTGGGATTTCATGAGACTTCATAAAATCATATGAAACTTCTAATTGACTCGTGTGATCTCACAAAATTTCATAGGACTTCATGGAATTCGCAGAGACCTAAAAAAAAATCGATCACTCATATGAGACTTCAGAGGATCCTGTGAGACTTTGGAAAACTTTTTGGGACTTTGTGGGACTTTATGGCATATCAAGATCTTGCGTGGGACTTGATAAATTATTGCGGACTTCGTGAGACTTCATAAGATTCATTGAGACGCTGTAAGACTTCGTGGGACTTCACACACCAGTTTACAGTGTATTTCCAGAAGGTCTCATAAAATTCTTGTGAATATTGACTCGAATTGGAATCTAGTAGCGTCGTCGATTTTCTGTATGATTAATCGCCCTCTTTCGGTCGATTGGTACAACGCGAATTGCGAATTATCCACTTTCGTTATATTATCGTGAGTGGAAAACAAGCGGAGAGAGCCCTCAAGTGGCCATCTTTTATAAAATATCTTCTTTTTCTCAATCCTCCCGTGTTTTATTTACGTGAACGAAAATGTATGAGATTAAATCAACCCGCGATCACGGTAAGGTTCCCGCGGCTAACCACAGCCAGTGAAACACATATTCTATCTCGGGTCCGGCTGCGGCCGTCGTCGGTTACCCGTACGGTTCGGTTCGGCCGGGTTGGTCGGTTCGTTCCGAGGACGACAATGTGGTAATTAATCGAGGTGAGAGAGAGACCGGCATCCCCTATCCCCGCCTGCACCTCTCGAGGGACTGTTCTTTCGAGATAGTCCCCTGCGTCCTCGGCGTCCAACGGGTAGCAGCGTCAAGCTCTTCGGTGCCAGCCTGCAGGACCAGAAACTCTCGCGCGGTGCTTTCAAAGCATTCCAACCGCAAGCGTACCCCCGCCGCACACCCGTTTGAGCTGTTGCCCACCTCCCACTCGGGGCAAAAGACCGCGGAGGCGCGTATTTATTTGTTTTTCTTTCGCTTCATAGATCTCTGAATCTTCTCGGATCGGCTCGTTGTAACCACGCTGTCACCGGCTCTGTGTCATCCTATTAAAATACTTAAATAGGTACAATGTTCGTGCCTACCTCCTGCCTACTTCGATCATCGCTACATCTACGATAAAAATGACAAGCTCTTGATCAAGATCTATGCGAAAGATCTGGTAAAAAAAAAAAAGCAAATATTGGGGTAAAGTAGTGGTTAAGGTATCCACCGAAACGAGTCAAGAAACGGTACGTCTGTGTCACGACGCTCACCCGCTGCGGTACGACGTTATCCGTTTTCTGTGTTTTATTCATATACCTACGGCTGAACGAAGAATTGAATTAATGTCGTATTAAAAGCCGGTGCTATCTCTCAGAAGGGTGACGCCGGGTCGTTTATAATTGTCTTTGTAACCGGCTATTAACGATTATTCAAAATCCAACACAGCACCGAAAAAAAAAAAGAATCGTTCCGTTTATTTGTGAGAGGAATACGACAGGGTGAAAATCGAGCGATTAATTTCTCCAAACCGTCCGCTAATCCGTTTCGATTAAAACTGTTGATTAAAATCCAGGCAGGATCCCGACGCGAGGATGTTCCCACATCAATTCGTGCTCCCGGGAAAGGGTGGAATCGGAATCTACGTCAATCTGTAATTCTGAAAGGACTACAGAAGGAAAGGGAAGGAGAGCCGCAAACCCATTACGAGCGAGAGGGAAATAGGATTAAAAGACAGGGGGGTGGGAAAGAGGACAGTAACAAGCTACCATCCGGCGTGTATCTCGCAATTTGTTTGCCAGACGTTGCCATTCGTCCCGTCGAGTAGCGGAGACTCCTATCTCCGCCTGAAGATGCGAGCACTTCGCCGGTGACCGCGGGGATCCGGCCGCAGGGGCGTCGAGCGTTCCGCGGCTAACCGGCTGCAACTATCGATAAGTTGACCGAACAAGATCTTCTCGACTAACTTTGGTTCATTAGCGGACAAAACCAGGTGCAGGACGAAGCGATCCACTCGACCAAGGACAAATTGCAACACGCCTCCGAATACTCTGCGCTATACAGCGGTCAGAGATCTTACCCACGGGATAGTCGAGTCGACCCCTATCGCTTTGTCGTGTGTCAATGAAGGGAATTTAGTCCCCTTTTAGCACAAGCCGCTGAGAACTGGTTCGCCAGCGATCGCGCGAATCGTGAAATGGACGTGGAAATGGATACGCGATCCCGGATTTCTTGGATAGGTTTTTACGTCCTAATCACGTCTTTCGATAGAAATCGCGCGGTCACCCATATTTGGGATTAAAATTATACAATTTCTGTGGTCAATCTGTCGATGGATGGACTACTTTTTGTTAAAATAGCTCACTTTTTTAACCAAATGAAATATTTCACCGCTACCTAAAGCCTTTTCTTCGAGATTTATTTATTTTTGATGTACGGTATCATCGGTGTCCGGTGCGAGATCAAAGGAGCACGGTCACTTCGATCCAGGATCCCTCGACCTTCGATCGGTCCCGTCCACGATGCATTCCAGGATGACTTTTGAGAAGATATCCTTAAGAACTGAGAGAAATATTCACTGTATAGTATACATCCTCGTGAGTGGCTACCGTTTGAGAATTCTAGTCGCGCCTCGACAAGAGTCTCGATCGGTGTGGGACGTAGTTGCGCGATTAATTCAGCGCGAGCCGATTGAATCGTAAAACGATCGTCGACGATAAACCTCACCGAGTCTCTCCGTGCTCCAATTCTTTAGAGCCTCATTTTCCCCGGACGAGACGAGACGAGACGAGACGAGAAAACGATCGGCAAGGAATTCGAGCGAGCGTTATATTCGAGAGTATCAAAAGTCTGGTTAAGTTCTACTGATCCCAAATATCCGTATAAGAAGGCTTTCCTCCTCGGCTCGTTCGCCAAGGAGGTAAAAGGACGCCTTATAGGATGGGAGAAAAGACGTTTTTAGGGGCCGTTATCAGACCCCTTTCGATACCCGGGGACCAGTGACCGTGGCTACCTACCGCAGCGTCGAACCTCGTCGAGAAATCTCTACAAGCTTCCGAGAGGACCATTAGAGATGTATTCATCAATTTATTGGAATCGAAATCGTTCCGTGGTCGGAAACGACCGGAATCCCAATCCCACGAGTATGGGAGCCTGCAGGCATCCCGGTGAACCTCTAATGCAAACGTTGCGGCTCGGTTGTATCGAAGCGTTTAACGTTATCGCGCCGGCTGAGTCACCGAGCAAGAAACGCACCGGACGAGAGAGGACGAAGTGAGAAAGAGCGAGGCGAGAGGCTGAGCAAACGGCTCGAGCAAGGACGTATGTAAATTTGAACGTATAAACCACTCGGACCAACCGAGCTGTCCGAACTCGGGGAGAATCTTTGATGGCGTCAATAAAGATCGCGATAACGAGTTTAAACACCGTATGAACAATTTATGGGATTTTGTTTCGTTTGTCAGAAGAAAAATATATCCCATCTGCATCGTCACCATGAGAAGCTCGAGACGAAACTGAGCAGACTCACTGTCAGAGGTCGGAATACCACAGGAAAAACTATTTCATTCGCTCGAAAACGTCGATGTCACACTTTTTCAACATTTTTGCGGGCAATTTTGACAATTCGACTCGGCAATATCCGCAACTGAAGTCCCGTGAAGCCATTCAATATCCACGCTAGCCCATAACTAATTGTAGCGTCTAACTCGACTCTGTGGGGTATGCAGAAAATTTCGACCTGTGGCGATGGGAGCATGAACAGATTTCTTGAGACCATTTAGTTTGGTTTTTCATCCAGTTTCACAAAATTGTTCAATCAAATGTGACAAAATTGAGCAATTTATCGAATGAATAAAAGATGTGGGATTTACAGCACACGATCAATCGGCTCGTTTCATCGATTCCAGAGTAAATCGTTGTACCTATACCGATGATAATAGATATACAGGATACGTGTACTTGATGCTGGATACTGCCTACGCACGTGTGTGCGTTATACGAACAGATTGATAATTCTTTTCCATGAAACAAGCCGCTCGGCGCAGCAACTGCTTCTGGAATTCCTCGCCTCCATATACACCTTCCTCCCTGCTCCGAGCTCCGCCGTGCCACCGTAGGTACTCCTGAAACCCTGATAACTATCTACAATGGCCGTGGTTCACGGCATCAAACGACTATTAAGCGTCGTCATTACGCGCGTGGTACCCTGGATACTGGACTGAGGACCGAGGACCGAGGACCGAGGACAGGGAGAGAGGCTCCACTCTGAGGCCAGGAACGATTAATATTGAACGATCCGAGGGACGTGTGAGGCTACTACCAAGTGTGTTAACCTAGTCGAACCCAACCTGACGTTGGCTTGGTTCGAAGTTGAGACTAGATAGCAAGTGGAGGGAAACGACTGACTGATTGAATGACTGACTGGCTGACTCGCGGTCTACCAATGGCTGGGAATATTTCACGAAGCTAATAGCTGCATTGTCCTCGATTCTTGGAGATCGGATCGAGGTTGTAGCATTATTAATGGGTTTTTTTTTTTGTCTCGTTCTTTTATCAGTGTTAAGAAGCCGTGCAATTTCTCATGCAGCGGTGACTTTGTTAGATCTAGGGAAACTATTAAAACTTAACAAGTGGCGGTGCGATAATGTCGGGGAATTGCAGAAGATCGAGATAGAAACGTGACCGGATCACTCGCACACGTTGAATCCGCATTCTGTAAAGAATTCCAGGACACCGGTCTCCTCTCTCTGAATATGCAAGGTTCCGGAGTCGGTATACTGTAGCTGTCAATCGATGCGCAGAAGGAATTTGCGGAATCCTGCAGAGAACATATTTTGCAGACATTTAATAACTCCCTGAAAGTTCTGATCCCGTTCCACGCCTCGACGATGAATGGAACAATTTTTGACGCACACCCGAGTCAAAATTTTAGGCCTCGTTTGAATCCTCCTGAACCTATTT
>JAFFZH010003047.1:0-10758 GCA_018420115.1 Euura saliciscinereae
AAAATTCTCAATTGGGGAAATAACACTTCGGATAGGGAAAAGAAATCTGGTGACGGTGAAATCAGACCGAGAAAGTGCTGCCCCTCGCGGAGAACGCCGTTATAACGATATAACCTCTCTTTTACTTGTGTTCATTTTCTCTATCGTTTCGACTGTCGGTATCGTTCGTTCACTCGTATCAATATTGGGTAGCAAGAAAAATAAGACTCAGATTTTACTGTTGTGAAATTGTTTATAATTTCTGGTACAATATATGTATATACGTTGCAGTATTACGTTGTAGTTATCAAAATGGAAGTAGAAAAAAAGAAAATAACGTATCGTTTGTATTACATATTTCAATATTGGCAAACAAGGAAAATAAGGCTTGCAGGTTTTACTGTTTTACCAGTTTCTTTCATTGTTGGTATATATTTACGTTGCAGTTATTAAATTGAAAAACGGGATTTGGGCTTTTATTTTCAATATCGACGGTTGAATTTGAAATTACGTCAACAGTCTCCAGTGTCGCGGTCGTTGCTACGACTTTCGTTTGTTTAAATTTCTTTATCGGCAGTAATCCTGGCTCTGTTACTACCGTTGACGATGCTGCTGACGATGAGTTCAACAACGCTGGTGGTGTTGACAGAGACGCGGATGTCGACGATGCTGTTGAGGTTGACGAATCCATCGATATCGACGACGTAATCATGTTTCCAATCTTTCTTTTATTATTGATGGAATCCTCTACATATCCCTCGGCAACCGTACTACTTTTCCAGCCGCCGTGACGTTTCAGGGTAGTCAAATCAGCTCCAGAATCAGCAAGGAGCGTGGCTGATGTCCTCCGAAAACTATGCCCAGTATACAGACTGGGATCTGGCAGATTAAGATATTCGGCAATTTGTTTTGGCATCGCACCGAACTTGTTTCTGCCTATGACCTGGCTGGTACATTTGCCATTTTGATAATTCAAAAAATATCTGTCGGAAGAGACATTCGGCGGGCGCAGGGACTCGTAGTTCTTGACGATCTCGCAAAACTCGTCCTGTATTGTGAAGGTGCGCGGTACTTTGGTCTTAGTGTCAGGGATTCTGACGACGAGAATATTTCCTTGGTGTTGGACATCGTTCACTCTCATATTTGCCAATTCCTCCCTCCGACAAGCACCACAGATGCCAAAGATCAGAGCCACCTGTACGAGATAATTCAGCATTAATGCCAAAGATCAGAGCAATCTCGACACTATATTTTTTTTAAATATAAAATTACCTTAGTCGCGAGATATTTATTCTCAGGGGCTTCGTTGAGAAACGTTTGAACGTCCTGCGATGTCAAGACCTTGGACTTCTTGCCCTGATACCCATCCGATTGCCGTTTCAGGAAAGCCGTCAGTTGTTTGTATTCATTGATGTCGATCCCTTCTTTTTGCCTTATGGTACTTTTGAGCATTGACCAGGTTGACCATAAAGTGGGCGGCTTGTACTTCTCCGACAGTTTCTTGAAATACGCTTTTAATACATTCTCCGACGTGAGTTTGATATTACTCGATGCTTGCCACTTTTGGTAGGTTATGTACGCCGCCTCGTATCTGACACGCGATTTAATGGGCAACAACTCACTATTCACATTTTCAGCGATTTCTCGAATTTCAGGTGGCGTGCAAAAAACTTCGTCGCCACTTTCCTCAGATTCTAGATCCTTATTATTCGTCTCCATAATCACAATCAGTCAATCGATTCTTCACGTTTCTTTAGGTCTTTCAGGACACAGCCTGCTTTACCGACATGATATTTAGTATTTACTATAAGAAGTTCGTTTGCTTATCGTAAAGAGGCGCTACATACGGTCGACCTGCTTTCATTTCAGACCGCTCGAGGCTCGAAGTAGGCTGTAATGGGTTTTGTACGCCCGCTCGCGAAGTGCGCATGCGCACCCGTCACCAGCATGGAAGGGGTCACAATAACTCAGATTCCGCCTGCTTCGCATGCACGAAACGACGCGTTTTCAAGGGGGGTAGGACAAAAAGAAAATTGTGTGATGAAAGGAAAACAACAAGTGACAAGTGAACAGTCTGAAGTTGGCTGGAATCAAGAAACAAGCTTTCAGACAGTTCCGAACTCATTTTAGGATTCTAGCCAACTTCAGACTGTTCAGTCATTCGGAATTCACCCTGTATATCAACACACATCTCTTCGCTCTGAGGAGTTCTCATATCATTCATGCACTGTTGGAAATTTCTGTATCAAGTTTCATAAAAATTCATTCAACTTTTTCAATACTTGGATATTCATATAACAGTTTTAAAAATTAAAAATTATTCGGAAATTGTGCGAAATTTTATATACAGAATGTTTTAAAAATTCTGCTGAATACTCATATGATATGAAAATTTATGATAATTTCATTAAAAAATGGGTTTCCACTGCAATCATTGCTGAATCGGATCGTGAAATATTGCAGAAGGAACTGAAAAATGAAAATTTTATGCTTTTAAGGATGTACAGGCCATACAATCTCAACCAAAAGTGAGCCTCGTCGTCAATATTGAGTACTTCGAGATGAGATAAGAATCGGAAAAAAATCAACCACAATCAAGATGATAAGAGTATTCATTTTCAATAATAATAATGCCCAAAAGTTATCAACAAATTGTTTAAAAAAATCATTGTTCAACAAATTTCCTGGTGACGTAATTTTTTTTCATGTCAAATGAATTCGTTAATCTTTATGAATACACACGAATTTTTTCAGAATTTTGTCACTTTTTTTAAATTTCCGTTTTCGGAAATTTCTAAAGGCTGTATTTACAAAACTATTAGTTCCACGCTCCGGAAACTTCGGAATTGTAATCTAGATCGTTTCCACAATAACATATCCAAAATTCAGATTTTTTTCTCCATTTTTCAAAATCGAAAACGGAAATTTAAAAAAATTTAAAAAATTCTGAAAAAATTCATGTGTATTCGGAAAGATTAACGAATTGATTTGACCTGAAAAAAAATAACGGCACCAGGAAATTTGTTAAACAATGATTTTTTTAAACAATTTGTTGATAACTTTTGGGCATTATTATTATTGAAAATGAATACTCTTATCATCTTGATTGTGGTTGATTTTTTTCCGATTTTTATCTCATCTTGAAGTACTCAATATTGACGACGAGACTCACTTTTGGTTGAGATTGTATGGCCTGTACATCCTTAATTGGATAGACTATCGATAATTGACCGAAATACCGCTTTGTCACTGAAAACTAAAAAAGAATCATAGTTCTCCTAGTATTATTTGAATCTCGAAAACAGTTTCATAAATTTAATCGAACCATATCAATATTGAGACGTAGTGATTGAAAACTCGGTATGTTTTTTCAAAATTAAGACACAAATATGAAATTTCAAGATGTTTTCGAACTGCGGTCGATCTTCACCGCGTACATCGAAGAGACGCGCGGTAATCGAATGAACGAGGCAATTAATTAGGTTTCTCAATTTTTGAGCCCATGTGAACCTGGGAACCTGCGGAATCGCTGCCGAAGCCCTGGGCCCTGCGAGGCGGCACACGGCGACCCCAAGTGTACGACGGTAATCGATTTACATCGCGCAGTATACGAAATCAAGGAGTAGCTCGTGCTCGCGCCTTTGTACCACAAAATGGTGCACAGCGGCGTGCTAACAGGCTTGATGTCACCGCGAAGTTAATTACGATCCGAGGCCGACGCTGATCTGAGATCGAGCCGCGGGGTCAGAATTTATGTTACAGGTTCACTTGATGTTATAATTGCGATATCATCGTCGTTGAGCGCGGCGCGGAGGTCGTCGGCCTGCACTCGATGATATTTGGGTCGTGGGGTTATTGGAAATTAACGAAGTGCGTCAAATCGGGATAAACGTGACAGAATTTCACGTTTCGGGACGTAAAACGCGGAGAGAAACGGCGTTGAGTAATCCGCGCTGCTGTTAATTATTCGAGGGAGGCAAGACGGGAAAATCGTTCGTTTAAGGATGTACGGGCCATACAATCTCAACCAAAAGTGAGTCTCGTCGTCAATATTGAGTACTTCGAGGTGAGATAAAAATCGGACAAAAATCAACCACGATAAAGATGATAAGAGTATCCATTTTCAATAATAATAATGCCCAAAAGTTATCAACAGATTGTTTAAAAAAATCATTGTTTATCAAATTTCCTGGTGACGTTATTTTTTTTCGTGTCAAATGAATTTGTCAATCTTTCCGAATACACATGAATTTTTTCAGAATTTTGTCACTTTTTTAAATTTCCGTTTTCGATTTTGAAAAATGGAGAAAAAAAATCTGAATTTTGGATATGTTATTGTGGAAACGATGTAGATTACAATTCCGAAGTTTCCGGAGCGTGGTACTAATAGTTTTGTAAATACAGCCTTTAGAAATTTCCGAAAACGGAAATTTAAAAAAAGGGACAAAATTCTGAAAAAATTCATGTGTATTCAGAAAGATTCACGAATTCATTTGACATGAAAAAAAAAATAACGTCACAAGAAAATTTGTTAAACAATGATTTGTTTAAACAATTTGTTGATAACTTTCGGGCATTATTATTATTGAAAATGAATACTCTTATCATCTTGATTGCGGTTGATTTTTTTTCCGATTTTTATCTCATCTCGAAGTACTCAATATTGACGACGAGACTCACTTTTGGTTGAGATTGTATGGCCTGTACATCCTTAATTTCCCGTCACCGTCGTCAAATTGGTGAATTAGAATTGCACAGTAGGTTATTTTTTCTTCTTTATTTTTCACGCCGGCGGATAAAAAATAAACTACCTCCGATACCGTCGATTGGACGATGGCAGTGGGCGTCGGCGGACGTCACGACGCGACGGCACGATATTGTTTTCCACGATCGATCTTTATTCGAAACTAAGTAGAAACGCGATCCCGCCTAAACCACCCCCTGCGTCGAGGTCTCCCGCCCTCCGAGTGAGACTCGCTCGGTCCGACACCCTCCGGGCCATCTTCAGGGACGGCCGGAGCCACTGAATTTTCCGAGGTTCGAAACACTTCGATTCGATTGAAAAACAACTATTTTCGAAAACTGATATTGTACCGATGTCAACTTTTTCTCGCAAGTTTCCACATTAAAAACAAAGAAAAAAAGCCACATATAATCCATATGAGCTGAAAATTCGATGCGATGCACGAAAAAGGCCTCCGAAGAACCCTCCGCTGGAATTGGTACTGGCGATGGGAACTTGAGTTACAGCAAGCTCCATTTTTTTCAATATCAGAATAGAAAGAAGAGTAGATTCACGTGAGAAATTTGTTGTACGGTGACAAAAGTTCTCAAAAACGATATTTGGAACAATCATTTACCCCAAAAAGGCACTTTTTTGTTATTTTTTCATGAATATGAAAGTAATTTACCTGGATTCAGTGACCAAACCTAAAAAAGCTCACGTGGAATCGTTCACAATATATCAGAGAAGATATCTGTGAAACTAGAAGTTGATTCGATAAATATTTCATCGCCGGTTACGTTTTGAAATTTGAAAAGTAGGTGAAAATTAGTTTTTGAGATGAGCAAACATTTGTAAAAGGCTGCATATCGATTGAGAACTCCAGATTAAGAGTAGTCCACGTAAACTCATATTGTTTTATATTCGGTGTTAGTTTGGTCCGATGACACGTTCCAAGTTTCTAATCACTCTTGACTTTTTGTGACACGTATCACTCATTCTGAGCAGTGCAATTGGATAATTTTTACAGATTATCACCGTTGGGCCCGGATTAGAACACTTTGAAAATCAGATTCGGATTGGATCTTCGCAGATATTGATAGGTGACTGTATTTAGTAAAGAAATCCGCAGTAAAAAGTTTTTCGAAAATCACATTATTTTCGGCCCTTTTGAACCCGAACTACATCCTTATATCTAATAGCATGCTGGAGTCGGGCTTTACCCACCGTACGCGGTTTTCACTTGTTTTTACTGATATCAAAGCCTACGCGTCACGAGAGCGAAAAAGAATTGGTGAGCGCAATTCCTACATACGGTCCTACATACGGTGTGAAATATTTATTGGAAAAAGTAGTTCCATTTTTAAGAAAATGAGTTTTCCCTATTTTCAAGATAATGTGCGTCATTCGGTTGTTTTTTTGAATTATTGAACTCTCTCTTCGGATTTTGAGGGAATGCAAGTGAAAAAAAAACGCAGAAAATGTGAGAAAGAACGATGAACGTCAAGAAATTTTTGTGTAATTCAGATGATGTGAACGCCAATTAGGCATCCACCTCTGAACAAAATAATATTTGCATCAAGGTGTTCGTAGTCCACGATGCACAACTATATCAATAAGGTACAGGCGATGATAAAACTTTACTGAATATTCAGAAGTGATCACGAATTAACGATTCAAGTACTTGCGTCAATATAATACGAATCAGACTCGACAATCGGGGTAAGCGAATCCCGTCATTGAAATGTCCTCTATACCATATCTAGATACGAAATGACTGAAGATTATCGAAGGCCCGTTGATGCCATAAGATGACTTAATTTTCAGCGGAAAAATGATGTCATGTCTTTAACCATGGAAGGGGGCACGGGGGAGGCACCGAATCATCTCGTTTGGATATCATTCTGAACGTCTTTCGGTTTTTGAATCACTATTTTCGGATAATCAGTGACTCATTATCTGTATCGTAATATTCCTCACGGTATTTTGTATTGACACATGGTTAGCGAGCGACGTTTGAGAACTTTATCGGCACAGCCTCGGAATAAGAACAGAATGTCTTGCAAATTTCATCATTTCATGAATCAAACTTTTCATGCAGATGTTGCAAAAAAATAAACCTTTTCACATGTCACGTGACTCGGAAGGAAAAAGTAATCGTTTTTATATATTTTTTATATCACTTTATATATTTTATATGTTTTATATCACAATCTTATGCAGCTATGAATTATTGTCACTGGTATATACATATTCAGTAATCAATTGGAAGACGTACTGGAAGAAAGTGGTAGTCTCTCGTACAGCAGATGATTTCCGTTCTTCCACGAAAAGTTCTTCAGATTAGCACAAGCGGTTCCGAATATTCCGCTTCAAGATAGCTGCTAAGAAGTGGCCTGCGAATTGATTCACCAAAATTCGTAGATTAATATATTCGGCATCTTCGTATCAGGTGATACTGTCGACGACACTCACCAATAGTCTTCCGCTGCCTCGGTTCAGCTGGACTGGCATGTGATTTATGATTATCCAGATCCGCCTGAGAAAGTGAAATCACGATTTATTGCCAATCACCAGAACACATTGAAAAAATAATTTAAGAAATCATCATATTTTAGTTGATGTATGAAATAGTATAAAAAGTCACAATAAGATCCCCGTGCGGAAAAATATTGGGGCTGAATTCGGGGCCCGATCTGGCATCCCTAACAATCATTCGGGCCCAGATCGGGCTGCCCGAACGAGGCCACATCGGGGGTGTAACGCTTTAATAGGTGGGGCCCGACTGAGGCATACTTTTCAGGGCTTCACCAGCAAAGGCCAGAACATATTGTTACAGAGAGGCCTCTTCGGGGTTACCTAGTTAGGCCTTATTGGCAAGGGCCTGATGATGTTGCCTCGTGAATTTAGTGTAGAAAAAAAATGTGAAAAAGATTTTTTATTGATTTTTCGGGATTGTTCGCGAGTGCCAACGACTTTTTAACAGTTGGTGATCAATCTTACCGGATAAAAACGCATTTTTTTCGCTCGAAAAACACCGCTGTGTTCTTTGTCCTAGCCGGGGTTCGAACCATGTTCGCTCGCTCGCTCGGATTACTAGTCGCACGCCCTACCTACTACGCCAAACTAACTTATGACAAAGATTGACTTGACGTGAAATATATACAATCGATGGTTAATACGGCCAAGAGAGAGAATATAATTATAAAAAATGATTACAGTAATATGTTTCTTTACAATTTCTAGATAAACCGCATACGCTTCTTCAGCAACCTTTAATTAGGGACGCCCTTGGTAAACCCAATCAAGGCCTTGGTGGTACTTTACTAGCGACCCCCAATTAGGGACACCCTTGGTAATCCCGACCAAGGCCTTGGTGGTGCCTTTCCAGCAACCTTTAATTAGGGACGCCCTTGGTAAACCCAATCGAGGCCTTGGTGGTACTTTACTAGCGACCCACAATTAGGGGACACCCTTGGTAATCCTAACCAAGGCCTTTCTGAGAATGTACTAGCTAACCCTACTTGAGGAAGCCACATCGTGGCCAAAGCAAGGCCATTTTGGCGATGTGCTAGGTAACCATATTCAAGGAAACCATATTGCGCCCAAATCAAGGCCAAGTGAGTCTATGGTAGGGTGTCACCACTAGAGGATGCCATGTTTGACCCTCATCAAGGCCTTGTTAATGTTAGGGCAGCCCTAAGATTTTTCCGCACGGGTCGTAGTTCAGTGGTACTAAACTGGTGGTGCAATTCAAATCAAGGATTGAATGTTGAGTATCAACACGAGTATCAAATACGTTTGCCTAACTGGAGGCTCAGGAAATAGATCAATTTATGAAAACCTAATTGGAATTTGGTTTGTAGCAAATGATAGACCTCAGTATGACAATTATATTTCTAATGGTACGATTGTTTTCAACTCACTAGGGGCAAGCCTGAAAGTAGCATTCAAAATCGCATCGATTTGGATCTGTACTTCGTTGAATGACCTAGGTATTCCGGTCACAGCAGCTCTGATCTGAGGGTTGGTATCTGGAAATTAAAAGATACCTCAATAATTTAGACAATTTTCAAGTGCTTGATGCGCGATATTCTAGATGGGCACAATCCTCTTCGACTCACTTGCGAATCTCGCTCCAATCCTTTCCAAATCGGGTATGATTTTGGATTTTAGTCGGTTGAGCATACCTGAAATTGGAATATACAGAGGTTATGATCAAGTCGTCTTCGACTCTCACTCAGTTCTAACAACAGCTGGATGAAAAGCAAGCTAGGCTTGATGTATTTTTCGAATGAGTGTCACTTACTCGTGAATTTGGCAGCCACTAGTGATTCGTCTCCTGAAAATTAAATATGTGTATCATGATAAAGTGGAAATTCAGCAATTGACACATGATATAACGGCAATGAGTGAAAAATAATGAAATGTGAAGAGTTGAAATAGGAAATCTCGATCGATCTACGATAAAATTTGATCGGAATCAATTAAAACAATTCCTCGACTTCACCCTGATATGTGAAGCGAACAGTAGATCACAGGTCTAACGGTATAAGGTCGTAAGCGTCAAAAATGCGATTTTGGTGGCAAAAGGTCGTATAATTTTTTTTACGCCATTCACTCTGAAAACGGCCAAACGTATAGATCAATTGAAATTACGAGATCGAAAAATGTAAGTGCAAAAGGTCGAAAGTTTGGCGGATACGTCGTTCTTTCATTACAATTTTTAAGGAAAAATAAAAAACAACGTAAAGGCAAAACGTCGCGAGCGCCATCTTTTTCATAATTTTTATTGATTTTTCCAAATAGTTGTAAAAACTCGCGGAACGCAAAGAAAAATCGGAATCGACGTCGTTTCGAAAAATTCTATAATATAAATCGCAGTTAAAAGCAGAAGATCGTATCCGCCCAACTTACGACCTTTTGCACTTACATTTTTTGATCTCGTAATTTCAATTGATCTATACGTTTCGAACGTTTTCAGAGCGATTGGCGTGAAAAAAAATTATACGACTTTATGCCATTATATACAGCAAAACGTTGTATAATGGTGCTTACGTCCTTATGTCATTAGACACGCGATTTTTAACGGGTAAAGTCGTCTTCAACTCACCCCCGTTACCCGTTTGGATAGAAACTAAAGTTCCTTCGAGATAGGTTCCGATTCTCTCCACAGATTCTGAAATAAAAACACACAAAGATTTTCTGAGCGTTTTGGTAGACGTATAAATTGGTAAAGTAATTGTATCCACTCGTCACTTACCAGCATGTCCGGGGGTCAGATGGGATCCGTGAACTGAAAATAAAATAAGTACATGATGACACTATTGTAGTTTGTCAATATTTGACGCATGTCTTAGTAGCTATGACTTGAATATCTTCATTGGGTGACATTGTTTTGAACTTACTGGCGGACATCTGTGTAATACCATCCGCAAGTTCTTTCAGTTTGGCTTTGACACTTGCCACGGCATCTGAAATTTAAGTAAAGAGGACTGTGATTAAGTCGTCATTCCGCGGTGCTCGACTCGCTTGAGCTAAAGTCGAACAACAAGTGAATATCTGTCATTATCGAAAATCTCTGTATCTTTAACTCACGTTTGATGGAAGCCTCGGTTGCAGCGACTCCTGAAATAAAAATCAGGATATCATGACAATACTTGACGAATCGAGTGGAATCTGACATGTTGAAAATGGTTTGAACATTTCGTGTAGCATAAAGTGTAGAGAATAAAATGGTTCCAAACAAAGAGCATAACATTTAAAAATCACATTTTATCTATATCGTGATGACGCACGCAGTTTTTACTTTGTGTCTTCAAAAGTTGATTGCTTTCGATATACGTCCATGAGTTCTAGTTTGGCTGTTGGAATTGAAATCAAGAATTCAATATTGTATCCTTGCTGTATCGAGAATATTTTACTCCTTGATGCAAAAATATTTCTACGTTTATCTACAAAACAGGTTTTTTTTCACCTGTTGATGATGTGTGTGTCTGAATAATTGCAATGCTGACGTGGAAGCTATCGAACCACTTGACTCTTGATTAGTTTTT
>JAFFZH010003056.1:0-10208 GCA_018420115.1 Euura saliciscinereae
CAAAATACGAGAAAGCCGGATTTCAAACAAAGTAGCCGGGTTTTCAATTCAAGTATCCAGGTTTTCAATTCAAGTATCCAGGTTTTCAAGTTAAGTATCCAGGTTTTCAAGTTGAATAGCGGGGTTTTCAAGTTAGATAGCCGGGTTTCCAAGCAAAATTCGAGAAACCATTTTCAAATAAAAAAGCTGGGTCTTCAAGCAAAGTAGCCGGGTTTTCAATTCAAGTAGGGGAGACCGGGGCTAGTTGTCACACTTTTTACTCTCTGATTTTTAGAAATTTTCCAAAAATTTTTTCCGCAAATCTTGAGATGAGGTATTGTAGATGCATGCTTTGCGCACCTACAGAAAATTTTTGGTTATTCTAAAGCAAGTCTGAGTAGGTTTTTTCGAATTTTCAAAAAAATTCGCGGAGTGTGACAACTTGCCCCGAGGCGGGGTAAGTTGTCACAGACCCCGGGGTAAGTTGTCCCGAGTATTTTAAATGGCGAAAACGGGTTTCATTGTATTGTCTCCTGGAAACCACGAAACAGTCAACCTAGACTCCGAACACCCCACAAACCATGCGAAATCCCACCCAGACTCCGAGAATCTTGAGAAAGTTGACCTCAACTTAAAAAACCATGGTCAAGTCAAAATGGGGTGCGTTTTTACACGTGACAACTTGCCCCAATAGTTTTGTGACAACCTGCCCCAACCCGCTATTTTGTTTAAAAATTTGCACATCTCGCTGACCCGCCATTCAAATATCAACAATATGTACATCAAATTAAAGCGTTAAGAATAACCTTTCCGAATATCGTGTAGCGAAATTTCTCAAGGCAGTCTAGAAAATGAGAAAAAACATATCAGAAGACGGAAAATAATTACTTTTCAGGTCCGATTTCAGTTTATCGATCACTGCGAGGCCGAATATGATGCGATATTCAATTTAACGACATTAGTTTGTTTCAAACATCGAACTACAACTTTGATCTATAGCACCGTTCGATCCGTTATCTAGCGGTGGAGATATGGACACTGTGACAACTGACCCGTGTGACAACTAGCCCCGGTCTCCCCTATCCAGGTTTTCAAGCTAAGTATCCAGGTTTTCAAGTTGAATAGCGGGGTTTTCAAGTTAGATAGCCGGGTTTCCAAGCAAAATTCGAGAAACCAGGTTCTCAAATAAAAAAGCTGGGTCTTCAAGCGAAGTAGCCGGGTTTTCAATTCAAGTATCCAGGTTTTCAAGTTAAGTATCCAGGTTTTCAAGTTGAATAGCCGGGTTTTCAAGTTAGATAGCCGGGTTTTCAAGCGAAGTTGCCGGGTTTTCAAGTTAAGTATCAGAGTTTTCAAGTTGAATAGCCGGGTTTTCAAACAAAGTAGCCGGGTTTTCAAGCAAAGTAGCCGGCTTTTCAAGCAAAATATCCGGGTTTTCAAGTAAAATCCGAGATAGCCCGTTTTTCCAGGTGGCCGTCGGAACGCTCTCTTCATACCTTCCGGAGGACGTTCGTTCGCGGGTCTCTCCTTTCCGCACGATCTATGGTCGCCGGTCATCGAGTAGATGTCGTAATCGCGATCTGGTTCTAGGTCGTTGTAAAAATCCAGATCTCTGTACGACACCTCGCTCAGTAGGCAATTGTCGGTCGGTGAATTCGCGGCTACGCTGTACCTTAATTGAATCGCAAGATAACTGGTCAGAAACAACCTAATTCGCGTCTGACACACCATCACCTACCGATAGCTGAACGTCATGCAGACGCAGTCCTTCTCTACGGCGCAGAGATTCTCGCAGTGGTCGAGACTCGGCGTGAGGTAACTCTTCCTCACGATTCCTCTCCTCAGTTTGAAACCGGCCCCAGACCTGACCGAGCAGAGATCGGGTCGCCCGTTCCCCCCGTAGACGACGTCTCGGTCGACCGGAGCGTAGCTCTCGCCGTACCCAAAAGCCCCTCCGTAGTTGTAGACCTCGCCGTAAATCCCGTTCCCAGGATTATCCAACGGTCTCTTATCGTGGCTCGACGGCGTCCCTCTGATGGGGACGTCGATGTAGTTGGTGTCGTAGCCATAAGATCCTCCGTAGACGCCGTGGCCGGCAGGAGCAGCGTCCTTTCTCCTCCCAGGGTGACGGTGATGGTCGACTTCATTGGGCCCAAAATCTCCCTGAGGTCTGGGTCGCCAGAATTTCGGTCCCTCCGGAAGGTAGGGCCTCCCGGGTCTGAAGTACTCGAAGCGCACGTCGTCCTCGATGGGGCGGATGCTGATCCCCGGGATCCTGGTCGGGGGATGGGATTCGGGGTTCCAATTGTCGCCCGGATGGGGATGGAAAGGCCGTTCCGGTCTCCGATCGGGAATCAGGGGCCTGGGAACCTCGACTGGTCGCTGATGGAAGTAGGGGTCACCCTGGGGTTTGAGATCGTGCCATCCGCTCTGGGGACGTGGTTCCGGTCTCTTTTTATCGCAGCCCAGTTCTCGCTCGTAGTAATCGTACCTGGGTTCGGTGACTATGTCGCGGACGACGTCGATCCGGGAGGGCGGCATGGAAGTAAGTTCGCAGGTGCCGCGGACCCGGCCTCGAGGGGAACCGCGCGACCCTGGGTGCCTGGGGGGGAAAGAAATGGAAGAATTCCGTAGATTTTTAGTAATTGGGACCATTGTTCGGTGTCAAATTGTCCGTGACCTGAGGTAATGGGTAGAAGATCTGTGACGGACAACCCAGATAACCGCACGGCAACGAATTAATGAGGCAGGTTGTTATTACGTGACTGGAAGCGTGGAAAATGAACCAACGATGTACTTATAGGTTCGTGGACGAAGGATTTATGGATTTTATACACTTTTCATATTATAGAGTGAAGTCACTCCAGTGAATTGATGAAGAATTTAATCAAGAGTGAGTTGGAAAGACATTCCATTGAAAGACAATTGATAATCAATTCACTTGGAAGTGAGATGTGATGAATCAATGACGAATTCACTTAAGAGGGAACTGGTCACTCTTAGAAAATCACTCAAGGAGTTTATTTTCATGAATTGACGATTAATTTACTTGGGAGTGATTTGAAGGAGTGAATAATGATGAATTAATGACGAATTTACTTGAAAATAAAATTGGTCACACTAGTATAGAGTCACTCCATGGTTGGATTATAATCATTCAATGACGAATTCACTCTCAAATGAATTGATCACTCTTCTGTAGTCAATATCACACTTCAGGAGTGAATAATGATGAATTGATGATGAATTGACTTCACGGTGAGTTGGTCACGCCTTTGAAGACATGCAAGGAGTGAATTGTTGATGAATTCACTTCAGAGTAAATTAAACTTTTTTCTAAAGTCACTTCAGGAGTGAATAATGATGAATTAATGATGAATTGACTCAAGAATAAAATTGGTCACACTTCTAGAGTCACTCCAGGATTGAATGACGTTCAATTCACGATGAATTCACTCAACGAGGGAACGAGTCACTCTTAGAAAATCACTCCAGGAGTGAATAATGATCAATTGGTAATGAATTGTCTCTTAAATGAATGGGTAATACTCTTCTGTAATCACTCCAAAGTGAATCGATCGGTCTTCCAAAATCACTTCAGAAGTGAATAATGATGAATTGATTCCACTATTTCCTATGAATTATGATCAATTATGATGAAAGTGACTCGAGAGTGATGTGATCACTCTTTGAGAGTCACCTCAAAGATAAATGATCATGAATCCCTAAGAAATCGTCACTTCAGATTGAATTGGTGATCTTTCGGATTGATTTGAGACTTTCAATCACTCTGAAAAATGTGAACAGTTGTGTTACCTGTAGTTGAATCCTTCGCACGAGAATCCTTTCTCGGCGTCACACTCCTTCGAGCATTCATCGATCCTCTCACAATCGACCGCTCTCCTTATGTGAATTTCGGCCAATCTCTTCCCGGCGAATAATTTCCGGTAACATGCTGTGGAATCACGTGTATAAATCGTACAAAAAATTCCCTCAGATCAACGATTTGATCAACGCGACAAACTTACGTTTACAACCGTCGCTCGTTTCCTCTAATATTATTATAGACGTCTGACTAGTTTGATGAAGAAGGTGTTCAAGGATCACGAAAATGACGCTCAACCCCCGAATCGAAAACATGTTCGCATTAATGTTTCCAACTGATTCGAACTCAACCGTGTCGTGGTCTACATAGTAAAAATCCCTTTTGTTTTTGTGCCTTTTTTGGGATCGCGTCACACCTCCTAACTCAAACCCCAAGTAATACTATGTTGTAAAGCGAGTAACCATCAAATTATAGGAACGCATCGTTTTATAGAAAAGTGAACGTTTCACGTGAGGATAGTGGGAGGAGATTGTGTCCACGGATGGTGGGGTTCGAGGGTCGATTATCGTCGGTATCGTTACTGAATCACGTCGGAGTTTCTTATGGCACATCGCACGTAACTTATTTCCAGCAATTTTGATCGGTATCAATTTATCGCTTCTGGTAGAACGAATTCGAGGTATCCTTGATTCGTTGTTATCCCGAATACCGGAAGTCTGCAATCACTCTCCCTCTATAATCCCAATTACCAAAGGAGGAGCCACAAAACTTGCCAATGATATCATTAGACAGGATTTTCGAGCAGTTACGTTCGACCTTCAGGTTCAGTCTGAAGGTTACGATTCCCATCGTTCTTTTTCTCGCAAATCTCACAACCGTAAGCATTTTATTTTTGGAAGATGATCGCAAGGATGACAGTGCGAATATTTTTATTGCATAAAACAAAAAGTGACACTATAGTGTCCAGGACGCCACATTTCCGGTTGGACATCGCGTGTTAAGACTTAAGACACTTGCTTTCGCGACCATGGTCATTATTTCTGTATTTAATTAACTGAATCATCAGCTGATGCGGTTTCCGTTCGTAATTGAAACTCGTTTCGATTTTGGCGTTACGTAATTTTTAGCAAATGATGGACTGTTGGATATTTTTTTCGTGACATCTGAAACGCATTTTTTTTTTTTTTTTTCGACTTTAATTGACTAGATGACCTGCACAAGCGCGAATAGAGATTTTCAGATAGAGTAAAAGTCCGGTACAGGATATTCACGCAATTCGAACCCTGCCACTATACTCGCTGCTGATGCAGGTCTGCATACTGCAGTTTTAGAATCTGTGTCATTGCCGTTTCACCCATTTGTTACGAGCCTTTTATCAACTATTACGTGGCAACGATCATCGGTCACCCAGATTCCAACACTCGCGATTCACACTCTGATCTAGTGTGAAAAAAAATAACAGTATTTCAGGTTCTATATGCTGAAACTTATTCATAGGAATAAAAAAGAAAGTGGAAAAGTCACTAGAAACATGAAAAATTGCTTTCTGATTTGCCGTGACGTCACTGTTTGCGACAATGAATGGGAAAAAATCGGAATTAACAGTTAACAATCAATAATTCTTACCCACGGTTAACGGCGTCTCGTAATAGTCGGTCCCATATCGATTCCCCTGTCCATCGTTGAGGTAATAATCGTCGTGACCGAAATCAGGAACATCCTGATGCTCAACGTGGTAAAAATGTTGAAAATCATGACCATATCCCTGACCCCCGTAATTCTTATCGCCGTTTCCGTAAGGAACGTTCGGATTATCCGGGTCGAAGCCTCCCTGGTTCCCATATCCTTCGGGGTGGTTCGAAGCGTCCTCCGTGACCTGGTAGCCAGAAAAATTTGGACGAACCTTGTGGCTGGTTCCCCCCGGACGTTTTTCCTCGCTGACTACGACGAGGTGATCCTCCGAATTCGGCCGGTTTATCAGGACCGTCCCGAAGCCTCCAGGCCCAGGAATTATGCTCTGGGTGGTCGGCTTCCTCCCCGGCTTCGTCTTACCCCCCTTTTCGTGATCCTCCTTATCGCCGTTCGATATCGGATTCCTCTGGCCACTTCCCAACTTGTACAAACGGTCCGGCATACAGTTGGGCGAACTCTGCTGACGGATGTAGATGTCGAAGTCAGGATGTGGGACCAGGTCCTCGGCGTTTGGGACGCTCGTGCCGAGCAGGCAGGAGGCGTTTCCCTTCGAGCTTATCCTGCGGCAGGTCCGGAAATCGATTATTAGTATCGTCGTGGTCAATTTTTAGGAGCTCGATTCTCACCCGAAGCTGAATATCTCACAGGTACTCCGCTTCTTTGAACATTCGTCCTCGCATTCTGTTACCGTCACTGCTGTCACACTCGAGGTGATATCCTTCGATGCGAGTGTCGACCCGATAGCGATTCTCGTGTAACAATCTGGGAATATTTTTGAATCTTTGATTTCTACGTTGACAATGATCAATTGATTGATCTGGAAAGTTTTTTGAGTGACTCGAGTGACATTTCAATTATTTTTACTGATTTATGATTCGCAGGAGATTAGTGTGTGATGTGATTCTAATAATCGGCATAACACGGTTTCCAAATTCATTATAGATACTAGAATCTTTGATTACAGTTCAGTAACGACTCAAGATTGACCTGAATACACGAAAAACGCATTTTTTAATTGAAAAAACTTTTTGTCCTGACCGGGATTCGAACCACGTTCGCCGAGTTCGCTAGGATTACTAGTCGCACGCTCTACCTACTACGCTAAGCTACCCTACGGTAATTCTTATAATTTCTCGTTATATATGGACTCAGAGTATCGAGTGATGACAAAAATGAATTCACTGAATACACTATTTTCAAAATAGATTTTTTTGTGCGATCTTGAAGACTGAAAAAGTCTACCCATTCACTCAAGTCGCTTTATTTTCGTTCCAAAAATTCACAGAGTGGTTTAAATATGACACTTTATCGAATACTGATTACACTCATTCAATCATTTACCGTTCGCTATGATGACGAGTTGATTGTCGATGGTCAGTCCCAGTGTATTTCGTACCATTATCCAAATGACGACAGAAAATATCTCCACGATCTTCATGATCGTTTTATTATTCTTAGCTATTTCGTGAATCTTGATCCCGAATTGAAGGACACGTTACGGTGCAGCACTACGAGCACGTGGATCGTGGATCGTCGATTAAAACCCGGTGTAAACAGCTTTCCCTCCTTTGTCTTTTGAGGTAGCTATAAAAAAACAATTTAATTACACAGCCCCGAGCTGCATTCGAAGGATATTCTAATTGCCTCTAATTTATACATGATTACGAGCCACGATCGATCGAATCTACGATAACCGATCCAAAACTCTTCACTCAAATTCTATCATCTCCTTTTTTGTTTTGCACTCAAATCACTCCAATTTTGAACCACCATCCATCAGCTTCTTTTCACGATCAATTTTCTTCGGCTATGACCAAAAGGACGTTGAGCCTCTTGCGATTAGCGTTCGACTGAGAGCTCGAGCTAACTGTAACACAGTCTTATATGGAGTCTCCGCATCTTTTTCATTTAATGACTTCTTACCTTTTACACGGTTGCTTAGACCGCTTGTACCATCCCATCCTCGAAAATTCGGTCTAGTCATTACGGTCAATGATCCGGCTGTTCTTCAGAGCCGAGTATCACGAGGACGAGGAAATCTCTTAGATTTTTATGCAATCTTTCTGAAAACGTTGATGTGATAAATCATATAATTTAGTATTTTTTTGTAATTTATATGATTGAACATGACATGAACATTTTCACTAGGAAAAAAGATTTTTATCATCAGTATTTTTTGTTTATTGTCGATAATCTAGTAGAATTTAACCAAACGTTACGTCTACAGATTTCTAAGTATTCCTAGCGTCTGTGTTAATATAGTTAATAGGCCTAGTTGCATACTAATAGAAGGTTACATAATGTAAAAATGGGATGAGTTCCGCACAGACAAAGCTGGGACTTCACGCTCCGAGGCTCTGGAGAGTGAGAATGACTCATTGTGTAATTATTATAATTCCCATAGAGTGTATCTATATCTACGTACTACGTGTAATTTGATCAAAGATTTTTGTCTAATTAACTGCTGGTATACTAAAAGAAAAATTCTACCTGCTACATAAACATTTTTTTTTTCTTCATTTTTTCTTAAAAACACATTGGGCGTCTTTTCTTCATCGTGCAGCAGGATAATGTGCGACTTGAGTCATCGACCCATGGACGCTACCTCGAAGAAGGTCATTTCCCTTTTTGTTGTAGCTCTTTACTACAGTCACAAACTCACGTGCAAGTTTTTTTTTTTTTTTTGAAACGTGGACTTAGAATTTATATAAAAAATTGATTCATATTTTGATGTTTCAAATTTTATCTCAAATTTTTCAATGAATTGAAACTTTTTTTTTTACCATCTGTGATGCAATATTGGAGTCCACTAGAATTTATGGAAAGTCTGAAAATTCTAATTTCCCGAATTTCTTGAAATTCTTTACTATTTCTCGAGTTCATTAATGTCCAATTAACGTTGTTTGATTATTTTTTGATAGAAAAACTTGACCAATAAAAACAACGATTTTTCGAAATCTTCAAATTTCAGCAGTGATTTATCAATCAGTGCCATAATTTTCGATTTTATTTTTTTTTGCTTCTCTCGTCATCTTTCTCTTTCACATAGTTCCATATACATATATGTGTATCGCAATATTTTTTACATTGCGTCTGTTCCCATTTTGATTATTATATAAAATAATAACGCAACTATATAATATAATAGTCTATTTCGCACGATACTATACTACGCGATTTCTCTCATCATTTATTTTCTCCCTCGCAATTTTTATCTCATTTATTTATATTAATATTCAAGTTTTAGAACAAAAGAAAAAAAGCAATGAAAAAATTTTGGAATCACAGCAACAATTACAATAAACATATAAAAAAAACGTTACAAAAAAATTGACATTGAATTTATTTTTTTTGTCTTATTCACTTCAGTCTTATTTGTGTCTTAATTATTATTATTATTTCAATTTTTTTTTTTCTCTGGCTTCCTTCTTATTACCATCCGCAGTAATTTCTGGCGGCATGGCATCCGGTTCGCTGTTATGGTAGACATGGGAAATTATCTGTCTCGTCAATCTCTGTTGAATAGTTTTCATACACACTATAGAATCCTCCGGCAGGAAAGGAACTCGAGATAGTATTTGTGTCTCACCCACTATTTTTCAGTATTCAGATCAAGAAGACTATAAAATGTAAAGTAAATTGCCACGCACAAGGAGAATTTTTTCACGGTTCGCGAACTTCGAATGATTCGCAGTTTTTTGTTTTTTTTTTTTGTTTTTTCTTATCTTTGCGATAAAAATGTATTTTGTCAATATTTGGTCATTTAATTAATTGGACAACTATTTTTTCTCGATATTTTTAACTGTATATATAGACTCAGGAGGCGATTTTGATACGGTTCCCACTACGTTTAGTTTTGGATACTTACTCGCGAATTTGCCGTAGGCTAATTTACCGTTAGAGGCAATAATCTCGATACGCTAATAGTTTTTGCCTAATTCCGCATACACACAGTTTATAGCTGCTACTATTCATTGTTGACTATAATAGTTATTTTATTTTTTTATTCCTTGTTCTCTTCCATTATTTACTATTTTTTTCATTAGCATCTTGAATGCAATATTGTTTATGATCTACTTTAAATTCAAAACAGGATGTGAATCAGTTCCGATAATTATTCTTCTTTTTTGGATCCTCAAGAGTTTTTTTATTTTTATTTCTTATAATCGACCCAATCTCTATAGTCTTTGATTTTTTGTTTACAGAATAAATTTGAACAAAGCATTAAATTCTCATGTCTTATAGCATTGATCGATGCTTTTTTGCAATTTTCTTCCAATTCTGTCTTAGAAATCTGGAAAATGTAATTGATTATTTTGAAAAAGAAAAAAATAATCTACGAATCGATGAGGTTTTTATTGATATCCTTAGAAAACAAGCGGGTTTGGGCTGACTATGAGCCAGCCTTCGAACTTCCCGTTATTCATTTTGTTCTCAGCTGTTTTGAAATTTGCAAATATGACCTCAGGTTTTTGATCAGCCGTTCAAAAAACCTACGAGTACCAATTTCCGTAAGATTTCGAATGTTTTTAGTGTTTTTCCCGGCAAATTGGATTCGCCATTTCGAATTTCGCAAATCTGACGTCAGATTCGTGATCAGTGACCCAAAAAACCTACGAGTACTAAGTTTCATCCAAATCCAAATGTATTTAGTTTTTTTGCAACATATCGAATACGCCGAATCAAAATTTTGCAAAACTGACTTCAGATTCGT
>JAFFZH010003070.1:0-12772 GCA_018420115.1 Euura saliciscinereae
GCCCCCCGATCTTTCAATCCCACATAAGTGAACATTTCTAATTTAGCTAATGAAATATGTTCATTGCCTCAAACATTTGAAAATCTCTCATCTGGCCATCCAAACGTTAGATTCGAGCCATTCGAATATTTCTGCCGTGCACAAATTGGTCACCCAATATTGGCAATCAGTTTATCTATACTAGCCACACACTTGCTTGCTACAGCTATACTAGTATGGTTATTGTACCTATAACGCATATAGTAAATGCAGCCATACACTTAACACTAGTATTGCAAACATTCACAGTCACTACGCGAGCTATATGAGTATAGCTGTCACGGCTTCGTGGTAAGCTTGCAGCAACCATACGACCTCAACCATATTTGTATTAGGGATGTGCGATTCTAGATCGATCTACTCAAGAATCGATCTTTTGGGTCCAGAAGATCGATCTTTTGGATCGATTTTTTACCAATCGATTTTTTCGAGGATCGATCCTAAGTCTGTCAGAATCGAATCCGATTCTCAAAATCTTCAATTAAATTTTTTTTTTCAAAGTCTGTTCTGGCGTTCTGTATTTTATGGCCAATTAGGTTTGAGTTGAAAAGAATCATCCAATTGCCAATGCGGAGAGAATCTAACAACACAACCAATAGAAAAGCTTCCCGCTCTTTCCGGCTGTGTTTGTTTATGTCTTTACGAATTACGAAAGTGCGGTCGTGAACGGCCTAGTCAACGGGCGAGTGAATACTTAAAATATCGTGGCGAATACAGAAGGTAAGCAAAATAATTTCGTTTCAATCAATGTGTTCAGAAAATATTCATTATTAATACCATATCTGAGAGCGAAGTGAATTTGTCGTCGTTACTAATATTCAAATGAGATGAAATATAATAGTTTTCATCATTCTACCTCACGAAACCAATCGTTATCGATGTAGGTTAGGTATTATACCGAGTGTCTACAGAGAATTATTTATCGCATATTCCGTGTTGTTTCGATTGATTGGTGTATTTACGAGAACCTATTTCTATTTTCCATTCCACTAGACCTTGTATGCATGTTATACGTCTAACCTAAAAGCACCTCCACGATCCGCCAGTTCCTAAGGTTCCAGTGTCCAGACATCGAAGGAAAAGTAAGATTTCCAGCCAACCCTCTTTACTTCCTCATAATTAACTACAAGCAAATCACAGTAAATGAAAAACTGTGTGCTAATGCAGTTATAATCGCACCTGATATTCCTGTTTTATGTGCTAATTCATTCATCTTGAAACTGAATTTCAATGCCGCAGGTTGTGAATAACTACAGCTTGTGAAATTTATTATTTATAGTGCCACATCAGAAAAGCATTGTATGGACGTATTTTGTCCGTACTAGCGATGGAGGCAAGTGTAAACTGTGTCAAGTCAGCGTAAAATCAAGTGGCAATACGACCAATTTGACGAACCATCTCAAGCGTAAGCACAGTGAAGTCATGGGAAGTTCGAAAACTGATTCAACTGATAGTCGCAAGCGTAAACGGATGGATTCGGAGGTAACGTCTACTTTTTCAATACAAAATGGTTAAATTTTTCAGCATTTCGAAATTTTATTGAGCTCTGACATAACGATGATTGAATCAGTTGCAGATGAGCGAAGATGAAATCTATGACGAAGATGTTGATGATGTTGCTACGCCGTTGTCCAGCTCTTCAACACTGGCAATGTCTTCGCCAAGCACGTCTTCTTCTTCTTGTGGAAGTTCAAAGAGTCTTGCGCAAGGCCGAATTGATAGTTTAATTGCTCGACAAAAATCATTTGAGGATGGCGGTTCAAAAGCTGGTGAAATAACCAATTCGGTTGTTTTCATGATAGTGAAAGATAATTTATCTCTCAATACCGTTGAAAAGGAAGGGTTCCGAACCTTGATGAAAAAAGTCGCTCCACTGTACCACATACCAAGCAGAAAAACGATTACAAAGCTCATTGAAGAAAAGTACCAGGTACTATCAAGCCTTGTTAAAACACAGTTATCAGGTATTGATCACCTTACACTGACGACAGACGTGTGGACTGACACATTAAATACAAAAAGTTTTCTTGGAATAACAGCTCACTTCGTGAGCGAGGGAAAGTTAGTTTCCATTGTGATAGGTGTAACGGAATTGAAAGACCGACATACTGCGGAAAATTTAGGTTGGTGGCTTTTGAAGATAACTAGCGATTGGAACATCAAAAGCGAGAGTATTGTTGCTATAGTTACTGACAACGCTTCCAATATAACTAAAGCAATTTCGGATGCTTATGGGTCAGAAAAACAATTACCATGTTTTGCGCACACGCTCAATCTTGTCGCATCAAGAATAATCGAGGGGGAAGAAAATGTGAAATCTTTATGCAACGCAGTTAAAGCTATCGTTACTTATTTCAAACACTCTGTAGTCGCGTCCGATAAATTGCGGGAACAAAGTGATGGAAGTCTGAAATTAATTCAAAGCGTCCCGACTAGATGGAACTCAACATATTATATGTTAGAAAGATTTATCCATCTATCGGAAAAAATTGGTGCAATCTTATTGCAATTTCCAGCAGCACCTGCAATGTTAACGGCAGCTCAACTGCAAACTGCAAAAGAGTTTGTGACACTATTGCGACCATTAGAGCAAGCCACGAAAATAGCATGCGGGCAAGATTATATTACAGGAAGTAACGTAATACCCATTGTTGATATTGTTAAAAAACAGTTTGACAACTGCAATCCAATCACTGAATCAGGCAGACACATGAAAAATATCCTCGTAACGCAATTTAATAAAAGGTTCGAGAACATTGAATGTGTGTCTCTGTTGGCAATTTCCACGATATTGGACCCTAGGTTCAAGCGACTGCATTTTTCAAATAGAGTAGCTTGTGCGCATGTTGTTAATAAGATAACCAAAAAATTGAACGACATGCTGAACTCTCAACTGCCACGACCCTCAACAAGCGCGGGTAATGAGAACGACAGGGCAGGAAACTTTTGGTCTGACCGCCAAAGGCTCATTGATTCAGAAAAATCGAGACAAGTATACAGAGAGGACGAAATGCCTGACGAGTTTAAGATTTATTTAAATCAGACGGTCTTGGATATTGACGAAAGTCCAATAAAATATTGGACGCAAACTAGTGGAACTGCTTTGAGTACCTTGGCTAAACAGTATTTACCAGTTGTTGCTACGTCCGTGCCATCGGAAAGACTTTTCTCCGAAGCTGGTAATATTATGTGTGAGGCTAGGAATCGCTTGACAGGGGAACACTTACAACATCTATTATTTCTAAAGTGTTTGTCCGCTGAAAGATGGCACATTGCTTAGATTAGAAAATGAACGAAACTATACCGCTGTGATATGTAAAAATAAGGAAACTACTATTATCTAGTTCGAATATCGAGTCAATATCACTGTGATGATAAAAAATAACAAAAATAAATATAACGAAAATAGATATAACGTCTACTACTACTATTACTACTATTATCTCGTTTGAATATCGACTTAATATCACTGTGATGATTAAACATAAGAAAATTAAATATAACGAAAATGGATGTAAGGAAACTATAGTCTAATATCGAGTCCACGTTCCGGTGATAACTTGATAAGTACCTTTATGTAAGGAAAATGCTAAATATTGTGTTATATATGTGAAAACTATAGTAATGTGAACAAATATGACGCAAACTATTATCTAATATCGGAACTATCGAATAAATACTCAATTTGTGTTGATACGATTTTCAATCTCTTTACATATGTATACTATATATATCTGTATAGCTACCCGTTTCCATTTGAACATAAGTAAAAATAACGATCGATCTTCTAAAGATCGATCTTTTGTATCCGATTTTTTGGATGGATCGATCTTTTTAGAATCGATTCGAATCGATTCAGAGAATCGATCTTTTGCTTCAGATCGCCCATCCCTAATTTGTATGCGATCTTTAACTTAACTGTATTGTTGTCGCTATTTACCAATACAATATATCTGGGCGAACAAGAATTCTGGCTGTCATCGCTGAACGTTTTTTTCAGTGAGCGTAGCTTCGAGAGGAGCTGCGAAGCCTCTCATAAGTCTACCGTCATGCTTCTCAAGTTCGAATCTGTTCACATATCCTCTACAGATCATTATCTCTTCCTCAGCTGGTCTTTGGAAAATATAGTAATTTTCAATAACTTTAAAGGCCTTATTGGGAATTTATGGTTCAGATTTGAAGCTAACGAGGGGCTGAAAATCGTTCTTATACTGCTTTTTGAGAATTGTTTCGTCTCTCCTTCAGTAAAAGGTCTCAACACAAAGATTTGAGCATCTTGCGATATATCAAGCTCTAATTCCAATAATGTATCGATCTGTGCCTCGACCAGTTGATATACGGGTGACGATGAAGATGGGTCGACTCACGAGTCAAGGTTTGAGTAAACTGAGAGTACTCTAGGTTTTCCACATCATGGCGGGGAGTCTATCACGCTCGTCAGGGGCTGTTGTAACTGACTATAGAAATTCTCATCAATTCTTGTTTTCTATTTTCGAGATAGCTACTGCTCGGTCGACCCAGTCTAACTAGGTGGTTGCTGCCGTTGTCCCCACCTTCAGAGTTCGATTAGCTTGTTCTACCCTTCGGGTATGGCTTGGAAGCTCTTGGATCTTTGGAAAACAGGTTCTCTTTTGATTGCCTCAGAACCACCAATTTTGTAACATGGATATAAGTTAGTGATCGAATTTTCCCTCCTCAAGGTTGACCATTTAGTCAGTAAAATTGTGAGTGTGTCGCACAAGGTGACGATAGTTATTTCAGATTTTCCTGATAAACAAAAAAAATAAAACCTTCAGTTTGGTTTCTTGTGTAAGCTCAAACATGAATATAGATTGGTCATGTTGACCGTCACTTCGGGTTCCACTGATTGAGTGCAAGAGCCTCATTATCTCTTAGCGCTTGTACTAGCGCAGCTTCAAAATTGATTAAGCGTGTGATAATATGAGCATTGACACCTGTCCCAGTGCTCATTCGATAGTAGCGCTTGATTGATCGCTCTTTTGGACCACGATCAAAGACTTTCCTCGTGAGGGAGCATTGTTTCTGTTGGAGCTCTCTTGAGATTGCAGCGCTGAACATCGTTCGGTCCCGTGGACCAACATCAAGGACTTCACTTTCGGAGTGAGAGATTCGTCTCTCTCCTAGCGCTACTGAGAGCGCAGCGCTGAACTGGATAGGTCCTGTAGACCAAGCGGCGAAGACTCCCACTTAGGAATGAGAGCGTCGCCTCTGTCCTAGCGATCAAAAGGACGCATCGCTGAAAATCGATAGGTCCTCTGTCCAACGATAAAGGATTCTCCTTGGAAAAAAGTGCATCGGCTCTGCTGTAGCTCCTGCGAACACAGCACTAAACATGGATCCTTGCTGTAGAGCAGCAAAAAAGGACTCCCTCGACCATGAGACCATTGTTTGTGTCATAGCGCTCATGATAGCGTAACCCTCCAAATCGATAGACCTTGTGATGGACCACAATCCAAACCTCCCTTGGGGAATGGAAGATATGCCTCTGTCTTAGCACTCGTGAGAGCTGAACGCTAGCAATCGATGTAGGTGCTGAAGGCCGAAGATCGGGGACTTGCCCCTGGAAGAGAGGGCATGGTCTCCATCCTAACCCTCGACCTTAATAGGCCTTGAGGATGAACACACTCAACAATGAACAAACTCAACAAATACAAATATTGTAGCTCTCCGAGCGCTTTGTTTTTGTCTTAAAGCTCATAGAGCACAGTGCTAGAAAATCGATCGGATCTATAGACCGACGAATACAAGCTTTCCGTATCGGAAGCAGAAAGTTCCTTTAATAAAGGATCGACATTGCTTTGCCTTCAGTCACTGCCTTGGAATTGGCTTACCTGCTGATAGTTGTTGACGAGACAACTGTCAATGGGTGCTTGGGATAATAGGTTCAGAGGTTACGTCTCGCGTAACCTTGACCGTGTTGATGAACAGTACACGTGTTGTCCCTCGTATAACCCCGACTGTCAAAAGCACCGGTTTTGTCTTACCCCTCGTGTAAGCCCAACCGTGATTTAAGACCGATCATCGTCTTATCCTTCATATAAGCCCGACCGTCTGATATTGTTGACTCGAGGTGTTAAAAGCGAGGTTAGGTTGCTTTGAACCGTTGTATTTTGGCACCTCCGGCCTTGCCATCCTTTTTCTGACTTGACCGTCTTCTTCGACAGGGCTCCTAGGACTCAGGGATCGCTTTTTCTGCGGTCTACCGTGATCTGGAAATCAAATGACCATAAAAATACTTACGGGGGAAACTCCGGCGCGTGGCGTCTTCGCGCCACCTTGGAAAGGGCGCACTTTTTTAAAACTCTGAAAACGTGGCATTAGTAGGTTGGAGTAGCGGTACTACATTGTAAATTGTAATCTTGAGGACGAGGCCCCGAAGTATAATTCTCTACATTTTATGCTATAATACACGGAATGTTCAAACCATTTTCAACATGTCAGGTTCCACTCGATTCGTCAAGCATTGTCATGATATCCAGATTTTTGTTTCAGAAGCCGACCCACCCGCGGATACTACCACCGGAACCAGTAAGTTAAAGATACAGAGATTTTCGATAATGACAGATATTCACTTGTTGTTCGAATTTATAACGTTATGCCCTTTGTTTGGAACCATTTTATTCTCTGCATTTTATGCTACACGGAATGTCCAAACCATTTTCAACATGTCAGGTTTAACTCGATTCGTCAAGTATTGTCATGATATCTTGATTGTTGTTTCAGGAATCGCTCCAACCGTGCCTGCCATCTGGAGTGAGTTAAAGATACAGAGATTTTCGATAATGACAGATATTCGCTTGTTGTTCGAATTTAGCTCAAGCGAGTCGAGCACCGCGGAATGACGACTTAATCACAGTCCTCTTTACTTAAATTTCAGGTGCCATGGTAGAGATCCAACACAGACTTGAACATCATGCGGCCTATGCTAGACGCATTTCCGAAGGTAAGTTCAAAACAATGTCACCCAACAAAGATATTCAAGTCGCAGCTACTAAGACATGCGTCAAATATTGACAAAGTACAATAGTGTCATGATCATGTACCTATTTTATTTTCAGATACGACATCCGGGCTGACCATCAAAGACGCTAGTAAGTGATAAGTGGATACACTTACTTGACCAATTTATACGTCTACCAAAACGCTCGAATTATCTTTGTCTTCTATGATATGATGATATACTATATGTTATCGTCGAGGTGGCGATTTGCCATACGGGTAACAATATTTGAGTACACGACTTTGCCTGCAAAGTTAAAAAAAATTTGAGTGTTGTGCCGATAAGATTCTTCCCTTCAATATCTTTGTCTCCGTATTCTGGAAAATCATTCCGTTTGATATTCAGGACCTCTCTATTTCTATTTCAGAAGATTTGGCGGGAACCGGAACCTCGGCCGGAACCTATCTTGTAAACGTTGTATCTAAAATCCTATCGGGTAACGGGGGTGAGTTTAAGACGGCTTTTACCCTTTAAAAATGTTTTTGTGATCTACTGTTCGCTTCACATATCAGGGTGAATTCGAGAAATTGTTTTAATTGACCGAGATTTTCTATTTTGATTCTTCATATTTCATTATTTTTTTCACTTATTGCCATTACATCATGCTTCAATTGGTGAATTTCCACTTTGTTGTGATACAGCTATTTTATTTTCAGGAAACAAAGAAGAAATTGTTGCGCGATTCATGGGTAAGTGACACTCATTCGAAAAATACATCAAGGCTAGCTTGATTTTCATCCAGCTGTTGTTAGAACTGAGTGAGAGTCGAAGACGACTTGATCATAACCTCTGTATTCCAATTTCAGGTATGGTCAACCCAGTAAAAGACAAAATGATAGCCTATGGCAGACGAGGTCCGGCATTCGGACGTGAGTTGAAGACGATTGTCCCCATCTAGAATATCGCGCCTCAATTAACACTTGAAAATTGTCTAAATTATTGAGGTATCTTTTAATTTCCACCATTTTCAATTTATTTCCGATTCTTTTTAGCTGACTGGCTAAATCTGAAGGTAAACGCAGGCCGCAAAGGGAAAGACCCACCTCCTGTAGATGTGACCGAATTTCCTAAAGTATACAACGAAATGAAGAACCAAGTCGGTGCGATTGTGGATGCTGCTTTCCGTTACCGTGGTAAGTTGAAAACAATGTTATTTCTAATGGTACGATTGTCATACTGAGATCTATCGTTTGCCACATACCAAATTCCAATGAAGCTTTCATAAATTGATCTATTTCCTCAGCCTCCAGTTAGGCAAACGTATTTGATACTCAACATTCGATCCCTGATTTCAATTGTACCACCTGCGCCAGTTTAGTACTGCTAAACTACGATCCCGAATATTTTGACTTTTTATATTATTTCCATCATCAACTAAAATATGATGATTCCTTAAATTATACTTTAAATGTGTTCTGGTAATTGCCATTGAATCGTAATTTCACTTTCTCAGAATTACGTGTATCCTATGGATAATCTGGATCATCTGGATAAGTCTGTCACATCCGGCAGATTAACTGCGGATTCACCGCCCAACACTTCTTATATTTATTATATTAATTATATTTTAGTCTTAGATACAGCGGGTAATACAGGTCCCGAAGGAGCTTCTCTATAAAAGATAATATCAGAGTCGGTGAAGACGCTCATTCGCTTCCACGTATCGTTAGCGCTCTCTTTGTTTCACTTTGGATTAGTATATTACAGATATAATTTTGTGCGACCTCAGTGTAGTTTGATTAATTGATTTGATTTATAATAAATGTGTTTTTGAATAGATTATGAAGATAAATAATTGTGAGATTTATTCGAATACCAACCCACTGGAATTGAACTTCAGTTTAAAGACTCTTAAATTCACCGACGCACGCACACACTTTCACCCGCAACGCTCTTGCCGCTGGTACGCTGTGTCTTCGGAAAAGGTAAGAAATAATAGCAGAATATTATAAGTATAAAAACAGATTATAAACGCTTCCTTACATATTCTTCTAAATTAAACTCCCCGTATTACGGTGCATGAACGTAAAATTAGGGAGATACTCAGTTGTTGGTGAGTGAATTCGCGCCCGAGTAACAATTCAGCACGGCAACTAGGTGGCAGATAGGTGGCATAGCCATGTACTTTAACGGCGGCCACTAGGTCAGACCATGTGGCGGCCATGTACCATGTCAATGGTTTTGACAAATGGACACGCAGTTTTCAAGATGGCCCGCTGGGAGTTTACCCGTCAGGTTCGAGGGTGGTAGCCACACAGCTCCCATGAACGGCAAACCATACAGTGACCATGTGGTTTCGCTACTCAGTAACTACTTGGGTAGTAAGGGTAGTTTTTAGGTGGCATTCTAGGCGTTTTGACAACCAAATACGCGGTTTTCAAGATGGCCCGCTGGCAGTTTTCTGATACGGTTCAATGGTGGTGACCACACAGCCCCTTTGAAAGGCCAACTAGATAGTGACCACGTGGCTAGACTTCCCAGTAACTATACCTCGGTGCTAAACGTAGTTTCTACATGGTATTTGGTAGATTTGACAAATAATAAGGCGTGGAAGTTGGCGGGATTACATAGCTGAGCAATATTGCTGCCAGGTTGTCGCTACCTAGATGCCTCAAAGGTTTTATTTAAACAATGTATTATATACATCATTTTATTGCACAGGCTAACATAAGTACGTTAAAGTACAAATAGCTGCTATTCAATAAAACTGGGTAGATGGTATGAATCTGACAATCAAGTCAAGAGTAATATTGGCTGGATGGTGACACGTAGGTCTAGACAACATGGCGCAGATTTAATTGTGAGATCCAGGAATACTGGTATCCATCTATCGGTGCGTAACAGTACTACTGGTATGCAGCCGTCACAGTGGTTGGCCATGAATGTGCTAGGTGCCCACAAGACATGGCTGTACGAGGTTGCGGCCAAGTAGATGCCAGGTCATCTCAAGATATGGCAGTACTAGCTTGGCCCATATGAAACCAATATGGTAGCGTCACGTGGCAGCCACGTGGAAGCCAGGTTATTACACAAAATGGCATTGCAATCAGGACTCAGAAAAAAACTATGTTCGCAGCCAAACGGCAACCAGGTTGAAGCCAGGTAATCTCGAAATATAGTGGTGCCGTGTAAGATGGCAAACAAGAAGTGTGGCACACCGAGGTGGCAGCTAGGCAGATCCTAGGTACCGAACAGACATTGCATTGCCAATAGAGGTCACATATGAATTGGATGTAACATTGCGAGGTGGTGACTGGGAAGATGCTACGTACCCGTCAGACATGGCCAAGCTATCTAGGGCTATGTATAATCAGTATGGCAACTAAAGGTTGTTGCCACATAGATGCTAGGTACCGGTCTGACATGGCAAAGCCAGCTAGGCCCACCCAGAATCAATGTGATGCAGCTAGGTAGAGGCCAGGTAGATGCTACGCAGCCGCCAGACATGGCCATGCTAACTGAGGCTACGTATAACCAATGTGGCTGTGCCAAATTGCAGCCAAATAGGTGCTAGGTACCAATTTGACATGGTGAAATCAGCTAGGCCCACCTAGAATCAATATGATGCAGCTAGGTAGCGGCCAGGTATAAACCAAATAGCAAGTGTACATAGGATAATAGCAGAAGACCATATGACTTCGCCATATAGTTGCTAGCACAAGGCATCATTGACAGCCTAGGTGAGTACGCCATACTATTGGTATGTCAAAAAACTATGCTGCCGCTAAGTAGCCGCCACATGAGTATCGAACATTGGGCGACTATATGGCCAGCCCATGCTATTACCATGCCAAAGCCGTATGGCATTCGGGTGGCTGGTGGCCTGGCCATGTAAAAATGTTACCCGGGCGCTTAGTGATTGCCTTGATGGTAATTGAAGGTAACGGGTTATTTCTCTGAGTTATTCGCGCTATCAGTGTCTGACTCTTGGGAATAGTATGTTGCAAATCCCATACCAGTCCAGCTGCTGAACCGAAGCAGCGGAAGAGACTATTGGTGAGTGTCATCGACAGTATCACCTGATACGAAGATGCTAAATATATTTATTCACTAATTTTGGTGAATCTATTCGCAGGCCACTTCTTAGCAGCTATCGCGGAGCGGAATATTCGGAACCGCTTGTGCTAATCTGAAGAACTTTTTGTGGAAGAACGTAATTTAAATCATCTGCTGGACGAGAGACTACCACTTTCTTCCGGCACGTCTTCCAATTTATTGCTGAATATGTATATGTATACCAGTGAGAATAATGTGAAGCTGCATAAGATTGTGAGCAATAAAAATCAATTTCGAAAATATTCATTCGCTGTATCGTATAAATTATCCATTTCCCAACACAGATTCCGAATACAAAAGAATAAAGACATTCAGAGGCCCTTGTAAAAACGATTACTTTTTCCTTCCGAGTCACGTGACATGTGAAAAGGTTCTTTTATTTGCAACACCTGCATCAAGTTTGATTCCGTTCGGACCGCTCAACCGATTTGGATGAAATTTGCAAGGCATACCGTTCTTATTCCGAGGCTGTGCCGTTCGGACCGCTCAACCGATTTGGATGAAATTTGCAAGGCATACTGTTCTTATTCCGAGGCTGTGCCAATAAAGTTTTCAAACGTCGCTCGCTAACCATGTTTGAGTACAAAATACCGTGAGGAATATTACGATACAGATAATTAGTCACTGATTATCCGAAAATAGTGATTCAAAACCGAAAGACGTTCAGAATGATATCCAATCGAGAAGAGTCGTTGCCTCGATCCCCCGTGCACCCCTTCCATGGTTAAAGACATGTTAGAGATTTATTGAATAAGTTCGTCAGGTGGATCGCGGGAGAAGGGTATTAGGAAGAGATTAGCTTCTTTGGAGAATTTACTGGTAAATGTAGTTTATTCAACGACAACTATATTACAAAACAACAGAAATCTCGTACGGCGATAATGCCAATTCAACACTGACTTAATAAATAAATACAAATATATTTTAACGTTCCGTAATTCGTCTAATTACTCGTACGTTCAGCCACGTCTGACGTCTGTCTCATCGTACCGTCACGTTCATACTACCTATTGGTCTCCTTCGCTTTCCTTCGATCCTCTATTCTTCGCATTCACTCTATCTTATTCAAGGTACCTATGTCATTCATACACATTTATTCCGCATTCGTCTACATTCATTCGACATTCAGTTTCGCCGTTATCACCCGGCCATCCTGTTTAGTGCACGCCCTCGCGCACTATTAATCGTAGTCCGCGAATCGTTGCGGCTTTCTTCGTATTCTCTGGGGTCGATGGTTGCGTAGGGTTTCCGTATCGGGTGCTTCTGCTCCTGGGCAATTCCATATCAAGTGATCAAGGCTTTTGGGACAAATTTTTCTGATCTTGACGTCGATCTCAGAAAAAGTAGTTCACGATGAAAAAAAATACTCGCCAAAGCTTTTTTTTTTAATTCTCAATATTTTCGAAGCTATGCAACCTCTTCGTTTTGGCGCATTTTTTTTTTCAAAAAATCATCACTCCGGCTACGTTGGTCATAGGGAGATCAACTTGTGCTCATTTCCTTCGCAAAAGAATATAGTTTTAAGAAAAAAATAACCGAATTTCGAATATCGAAAGACATACAGTCACCTATTTGTGACTGTATGTCTGTGTTATCCACTATGTGTATCCACTGTGTTATTCGACAGCTCTCTCCATCTCGTTCCATGCTGTCTTT
>JAFFZH010003075.1:0-35628 GCA_018420115.1 Euura saliciscinereae
CAAGGCGATGGATTGCATGGGTTCGACACAACAGGATCTATGTTGAATTAGTAAAGGTTATAACAAAGAAATCATACGAGTATAATGTTCCGAAGGATCATCTTGAATTACCTCTGACGGTAGAGCAAAGTACAAAAGCATTTCCATCTGTTCCCGGCGGACAACTGCACATAGGGACGTGGTTGTACACGTTACATTGTGCATTTTGTGCACAAGTTCCAGGGCATGGGTCGATACATTTGTTGCGAACGCAAGCTCTATTTTGTGGGCAGTCGTTATTCAGTACGCATTCTGGCCTACATCCTGCGTAAGGATCTCCTTGGTATTCTGGTAGGCAAGTACATATTCCTTGATTGCACTGAGCATTTGGTCCACAAGGAGAAGGATTGCATGGGTCAGATTCCACAGGGTCAGCTACTGTAAGTAATAAGATATGACGTCATATAGTCAAGTCTGCGTTGAACTGTGTCAGTTGAAAGAAGACTTCATGAGCGGTGAACTGGTCTATTCTTACATGGTGGTGGTTTCGGGTAGCAATTGCTGAATGGATCTCCTGTATATCCATCAGGACAGGTACACATCGGAGTGTGGTTAATAACGCTACATTGTGCGCCTATACCACACGAACCCGCACACGGATCTCGACATTTTTCTCTCATGCATGCTTTATCACTTGGGCAATCTGGATTTATTGTACATTCTGGTCTACAATTGGGTGGACTGCCAATGTAATTCAACAGACAAGAGCAGGAAGGTGAGCCTCCAATATCACGGCATTCAGCATTGGGTCCACATGGAGATGGCACACATGGATTTCGTACTGGTTCTATATTTGGCACGGGTTCTTCAGAGAAAAAAGGCGAGATTTGAGATACATTTCAATTCAAGGAACCGTCGAGCAGAACAATAGTATCTCAAAAGCCTGAATTGAATTAACATATTCGTCAACTAATATTTCATCTTACTTGGAATTGGGAAGCATCTACTGAATGGATCTCCAGTGTGCCCTGGTTTACAGGCACATATCGGACTATGATTCGAAACCTCGCAGTTGGTATTCAAGCCACATGGGGCCGGGCATGGATTGACACATTTCTGATTAATACATGCTCTATTCGTAGGACATTCCGAGCTGACAACACATTCCGGTCGGCAACCAGGTGGGCTTCCAATGTATTCCGGGAGGCACGAGCACACCCCTTGTCCGTTGACAACGCGGCACTGACTATTTGGTCCACATGGCGAGGGATTGCATGGATCTCCAGGATCTGCTTGTACTAGTGAAGAATGAAATTTGGCGTTTAATATTTTGCAATCGAAACGACCTTGACAAAAATATGAAAAATATAAAATGTTACCAGGTTGTGGTGTTGGATGACAATAACGGAACGGATCTCCGGTAAATCCGACTACACATGTACACGAAGGCAAGTGATTTATAACTTGGCACTGAGCATTTTGGCCACAAGTTCCAGGGCAAGGGTTCTGACACTTTGATCGGATGCAAGCAAGACTCGATACACAATCGGAATTAACCACACACTCCGGGCGACATCCTTCGTAAGGATTGCCAATATATTCGGGTAAGCATGTGCAAGATCCTACGTTGTTCTGTTCTTTGCAAATGGCATTTGAACCACATGGTGAAGGCGTACATGGAGATATGTTCTCAAAGATTGGATCAGCTATAGAAGAAAATAAGTTATTCTCATAATTATCGGACTATAGAATTTATCAGAATTCAGATTGATCATCAAATGTAACATTAATGAATCTTACGTTGTCTGACGGAGCACTGCGTGAATGGATCACCGGTAAAACCAACCGCACAAACACACATTGGAGTGTGACTGACCACACGACATTCTGCATTAGCTCCACACGAGCCAGGACATGGGTCTCTACATTTTTGGTTAATGCATGCTAAGTGACTAGAGCATTCGCTATTGCTAACACATTCGGGTCGACAATTCGGTGGTGACCCTGTAAACTCTGGCAGGCAAGAACACGACGGAGAGTCATTGATCACTTGACATTGAGCATTTGGACCGCAAGGTGATGGCTGACATGGGTTGACCTTTACAACTGGAGTGTCCGCTACATAGGGAAAAAGCAATTGTGCTAAATCAACGTATTTCTGAGATTTCTAACCAGAGTAAATCTAGAGAGTAAAAATCAGAACATATCCAATCAAAAATGCTAAAGACTCGCATACGGTGTACTAGTCACTAGAGTGAACTCCGAGGCCAGTAAAATCAGTCTGTTCGGTGAATTTAAATATGCTCCGGTAACGGAACATAAAAATAGTCTGGATATTACTCTGGATGTTTGGGGTATAAAGAAGATCCTTACGAATTGGTGTGCATCTGACGAACGGATCACCAGTATATCTGGGTGGACAGCTGCATATTGGGTTGTGATTACTGACTTGACATTGGGCTCTGAGCCCACACGTTCCAGGACATGGATCAATGCATTTCTGGTTGCTACATGCCTGGTCTCTGGGACAGTCAGAACTAACAGTACACTCGGGTCTACAGGATGGCGGGCTTCCTATGTATCCAGGTACGCATGAACACACTGCCTGCTGATTTATTGTTCGGCACTGACTGTTGGGGCCGCAGGGCGATGGATTGCATGGGTTTTCCACAACCGGATCTATGGATGAATATACCGAATAGTAACGCGATCACAGATCAACCGATTTCAACTAACAAGATTCATACCTCTGAACGGAGAACATTGAACGAATGCATTTCCACTCATTCCTACAGGGCAGCTGCACATTGGCACATGGTTGTAGACATTGCAAAGCGCATTATGACCACAAGTTCCTGGACACGGATCAACACATTTATTTCGTACGCAAGCTCGATTGAGTGGACAATCCGTGTTGAGAACACATTCTGGTCGACAGCCGGAATACGGATCTCCGTGGTATTCCGACAGACATGTGCAAATGCCGTCATTGCATACAGCATTCGGCCCACAAGGGGACGGATTGCAAGGGTCTGTATCAATCGCCTGAATCACTGTAAATAAATCTCGTTATTACATGTTCATCAGGGTATATGGACATTCACTGAATTAATGAGGGTCTTCTTACGTGGTGGTGGTTTGGGGTAGCAATTAGTGAACGGATCGCCAGTATAGCCATCAGGACAAGTGCACGTCGGAGTGTGATTAATCACATCGCACTGAGCATTGGCGCCACAAGATCCAGGACATGGATCCCTACACTTTTCTCTCATACATGCTCTGCTGCTTGAACAATCCGGATTAATGATACATTCCGGTCTACAATTAGGTGGGCTGCCGATATAGTTAGGATTGCAAGAGCATGAAGGAGTTCCGCCAATATCACGGCATTCTGCGTAAGGTCCACAAGGGGAGGGTATGCAAGGGTTTGTTGGTTGAACAAATGTCGGCTCAGGTTCTGTAATAAAATGAACATTGTTGATCCGATTTCCTTATCGATCTCAGATGAGGGTAGAGATCGGTGAACTTACTTGGAATTGGAAAACATCTTGTAAACGGATCACCGGTGTGTCCAGCTTTGCAGGCACAAATTGGACTGTGAACTGAAACCTCGCAATTGGTATTCAAACCACATGGACTAGGGCACGGATTAACACATTTCTGATTTATGCACGCTCGGTTTGTTGGACATTCTGAGCTCACAACACACTCTGGTCTACACCCAGGTGGGCTTCCTCTATACTCGGGGAGACACGAACAAACTGCTTGCCCATTACTGACTCGGCATTGACTGTTTGGCCCACACGGTGATGGGTTACATGGGTCTCGCATTTCATCTTCGACCTCTGTAAGTGTAATTAGGGAATCAGTAACATCCACCAATAAAACGCTGCTAAACGAGTGTTAACCAAGCCGAAAAATAGTTCAGCATTCACATACCACTGTTACTCGTTACTTTGCATTGGGTAATGTGAGTGCGTTAATATTAGGACTCTTGTTATATCGTAGGGGCTTGCAATCAAGAGGTTCTTTTGAAGCCGTATTTAGTTTCCATACCACATTTGTTAATCGGGATATGGTAGTTGATTTAATCTGTTGTCCGTGATAATCGAAGGTTTGGTTAATCAGCGGTTTCAATAATAGTCCTCCGTTCGAGGGAACATTATTACTATCCATTTTGATATAGCGTTATCATTTTCAAAGACCATTCCATTTTCGTTGTATTCGGTATGCCACTTACTTATCGGTTGTTGGGGGTGACAGTAACGGAATGGATCTCCTGTAAATCCAGGAACACACGTGCAACTGGGTAAGTGGCTGATCACTTGACATTCAGCATTCTGGCCACATGTTCCAGGGCAAGGGTTTTGACATTTAGATCGTATGCATGCCAGACTGGATATACAATCAGAATTTATTGTACATTCCGGGCGACATCCTTCGTAAGGGTTACCAATGTATTCAGACACGCAAGTACAGGAGCCCACGCCATTTTGTTCTCTGCAAATCGCATTTGAGCCACACGGTGATGGTGTACAGGGAGAAAGTTTCTCACTAATAACTGGGTCAGCTGAAATTGTATGAGATGACGTGAGTTTTGGGTGGTTCTACAAACTAATAACAGTTAGAAGCACAGGCAGTTCAATCCTTACATTGTTGAATGATACATTGCGTGAAAGGATCACCAAAGTAACCGGTAGTACACACGCACATTGGCGTGTGACTAACCGCGCGACATTCGGCGTTCACGCCACATGAACCTGGACAAGGATCTCTGCATTTCTGATTGATACATGCCAAGTGGCTCGAACATTCGCTGTTGCTGACGCATTCTGGTCTGCAGTTTGGTGGAGATCCGATAAATTCTTGCAGGCAAGAGCATGATGGACTTTCGTTAATCACTTGACACTGTGCGTTCGGGCCACAAGGAGATGGTTGACACGGATTGACTGGTTTGACAACAGTTGGCGCTATGGAAGAGAGTAATGTAAAACTACGTTTGCTGTGAATTTAAAGTGAATCCAATTCTAGTGAGCTCTTACTTATGAATTCACAACGTAGGAATGGGTCACCAGTGTAACCTGATGGGCAGCTGCATATTGGGTTGTGATTAAAAACTTGGCACTGAGCTCTAAGGCCACAGGTTCCAGGGCATGGATCGATACACTTCTGGTTGCTACAAGCTTCATTCCTTCCACAATCTGAGCTAACGACACATTCAGGTCTACATGTTGGAGGGCTTCCAATGTAACCAGGGACACACGAGCACACGCCTTGTCCATTTATGGTACGACAGAGGCTGTTGGGCCCGCAGGGTGACGGAACGCATGGGTTCTGCTCATCCATTACTGCGATGAACGAAACTTGTTAGAAAATGTAAAAAGGGGTTACGTCAATTTTATCATGTCCCATACCTCTGATAGGTGAACACGAAACGAAGGCATTGCCTGTCATTCCTGCAGGACAGCTACACATTGGAACATGATTGTAAATGTTGCACTGTGCATTTTGTCCACAAGTACCAGGACAAGGATCAAAGCACTTATTATTTCCACAAGCTCTATTTAATGGACAATCTGAGTTAAGAACACATTCTGGTCGACAGCCTGAGTAGGGATCCCCTTGATATTCAGGTAAACATGTACAGATGCCATTGTTACATTCTGCATTCGGTCCACAAGGCGATGGATTGCATAGGTCTTTTTCAACCATCTGTGGTACTGTAATGGTATATAACGTTAGGGTTTTGTTGAGGTTATGGGTCGGAGGATGAGGCTACACGTCTGCTTACGTAATTCCTGGTAGCAGTTATTGAACGGGTCTCCAGTGAAGCCGCTTGGACAAGTGCACATGGGCGTATGATTAATCACGTTACATTGAGCTCCTATTCCACAGGATCCAAGGCACGGATTTTTGCAATTTTCTCGAATGCAAGCTTGACTACTTGGGCAATCAGGATTTATGGTACACTCTGGCCTACAGTTTGGTGGGCTACCGATGTAATTCGCTCTACACGAGCAGGAGGGGGAACCTCCAATGTCACGACATTCAGCATTTGGACCACAAGGCGAAGGCACACATGGATTAACTACTGAAAATGGCTGTGGAATGGGTTCTGGAAGAAATTCCGAATAACTTTATAACATGACCATAGTATTGATCGAAAATAGTGAGAGAATCGAGGGTGTTGCCTTACTCGGAATTGGGAAGCATCTTGTGAACGGATCTCCAGTGAAACCTTGTTTGCACGCACAAATTGGACTATGGTTCAAGACTTCACAATTAGTGTTCAGCCCGCATGGTCCAGGGCACGGATTGACACATTTTTGCTGGATGCATGCTCTATTTAACTGACATTCTGAGCTCACTACACATTCAGGTCGGCAACCAGGTGGACTTCCTACATATCCGGGTTGACAAGAACATACGACCTGGTCGTTAACAACACGGCACTGACTGTTTGGTCCACAAGGTGATGGATGACATGGGACTACTAATTCGGTGAGTACTACGGAATAATATTTAACGTTGTACGTAGAATCATATTTCATAGAAATAGTTCAATTAGCGGATTATATCGTTTATAATTACCAGGCTGTATTACAAGATTACAGTAACGGAATGGATCTCCAGTGTAGCCGGGAATACATGTGCACGAAGGCAAATGATTCACAACTTGGCAATCAGCATTTTGACCGCATGTACCCGGACAAGGGTTCTGACATTTGGATCTAATACAGGCAAGAGTAGACGAACAATCAGAATTTATCACACATTCTGGGCGACAACCTTCGTAAGGATTTCCAATGTATTCAGGTAAGCACGTGCAAGACCCAACTTGGTTTTGCTCCCTACAAATTGCATTCGAACCGCATGGAGAAGGAGTACACGGGGAGAGATATTCGGGCACTGCTGCAGCTATGAGAAAAAAATAATATTCGATTTGAATAACAGAGATCGATATTTTTCAATTGACAGATGTATTCACGGTGGACGGTTGTATTCTTACGTTGTCTCAAACACTGCGTAAATGGATCACCGGTGAATCCAAGAGAGCAGACGCACATAGGTGTATGACTAACGACTCGACATTCGGCATTGCTGCCACATGATCCCGGACAAGGATCCTTACATTTCTGATTGATACACGCCAAATGGCTACTGCATTCGCTATTACTTATGCATTCCGGTCTACAGTTTGGTGGAGCACCTACATACTCTTGAAGACAAGAGCACGAGGGCGAATCGTTAATGACTTTGCAATAAGCATTGGGCCCGCAAGGTGATGGCTGGCATGGGTTTACTCGAACAGGTTCAATTTCAAGTGCTGAGAAGAGAAAAGATCAGTAGGCAATTGTACTCGGTGTATTGAGGTATTCAATTACTGACAGGCTCGTGATTCTTACGTTTTGGACTGCATCTCACAAATGGATCACCGATATAAGATACTGGACAGCTACAAATCGGGTTGTGATTAATGACTTCGCATTTGGCACTGATACCACAAGAGCCGGGACATGGGTCTCTGCATTTCTGGTTACTGCATGCTTCGTTTAATGGACAATCAGAGCTCACGGTACATTCAGGTCTACAAGAGGGTGGAGCACCAATATAGCCTGATACGCAAGAGCAAACTGCTTGCTCATTAATCTTTCGGCAGATACTATTCGGACCGCAAGGGCTAGGCTGGCATGGATTCCTCTCTATAGGGTCTGTGTATAAAACATAAGGTTACATAAATTAAAATGTCAAATATTATGATTCGAAAACTAAACTTGAAAAAAAAAACGATAAGTCAAAACATTTGATCCAGTACTACGGTTATTCGTCAAAATTCGTCAAAGATTCAGTGAGGGCATTTTCTACAGAAAATAGTGAATTGATGGAGCCAAATAATAATTTTTTCATCTGCTGAGCTTTCAGAGGTAGATGACAGTCGGATGGATGATGATATTATTGATGATTGTATTAGTTTCCTTGTGCGCGAATTATTGTTATGTTCATTGTTCATACTTCAGTTTTGGCGACATACCTTGGAATGGTAAGCAGAGGACAAAGGCATTTCCTGTCATTCTTGCGGGGCAGCTGCACATGGGAACATGATTGAATACAGCACATTGGGCCATTTGCCCGCATGTTCCAGGGCATGGGTTAATGCATTTATTGCGAATGCATGCTGTTTCTCTTGAGCAATCTGAATTGAGAACACATTCGGGACGACATTCGTAATACGGGTCACCTTGATATTCGGGTAAGCATGTACAGACTCCGTTGTTGCATATGGCATTGGGACCGCATGGAGATGGATTGCACAGGTCACGAATTGCTGGCACGGCTAGAAGGCAGAATAATATGTTTTTGGACCAACGCTTCATCAGAGCTATGATTATATCCGTTAGGTAGGATTCTTACTTGGGGCTGGAGGTTTTGGGTAACAACTACTGAATGGATCTCCTGTATATCCTTCGGGACAAGTGCACATTGGGACATGATTGCGTACATTACACACAGCAGTACTGCTGCACGATCCTAAGCATGGATTTTTACATCTCTCATTTATGCAAGCCAAATTCATAGAACATTCCGAGTTCACTCTACATTCAGGCCTGCAGTTTGGCGGGGCTCCAATGTAAGTAGATAAACATGAGCATGATGCCGAGTCCCTTATATTGCGACATTCAGAATATAATCCGCAAGGGGAAGGAACGCATGGATCGATGGGATCCCGTTGTAATAGTACAGTTTCTGAAATTTAACATTCTTTCATGTAAAATGGCCTACCAAATACCTATACACAATATACTTTTTGGGAAAGTAGTCTTACGTGGCAGTGGGAAGCATCTGGTGAAGGGATCGCCCGTGTACCTAGCAATACAACTGCAAATTGGGCTGTGGTGAATGACTTTGCATTCTGTGTTCAATCCGCAAGGTTCTGGACAGGGGGATACACATTTCTGGTTGACACATGCCAGTGTTGGAGAACATTCGCTGTTCACAACACACTCTGGCTTGCAATTCGGTGGACTTCCAATGTATGTTGGTAAACAGGAGCAAACAGCTTGGCCGTTTATGTCTCGGCACTTGCTATTTGGTCCACAGGGCGATGGGTAACATGGGTCTACGTCAATTTCTAAAGCTATGGTGTAAAATGAGTGTGAATATTCACTGTAAACAGTTGCAGAACATTTTATAATGAAATTGAGTGAAAAAGGTCTTACGGATCTGCTGGTGTGGGACGCAGTATCTGAAGGGATCGCCTGTGTAACCGGAATTGCAGTTACAAGTTGGCAAGTGGTTAACAACGTTACATAGTGCATTGAGACCGCATGTTCCAGGACAGGGATCCTTGCATTTGGTGTTCACACAAGCCATATTCGACATGCAATCTGAGTTTGATATGCACTCAGGGCGACAGCCTTCGTAGGGATTTCCTATATAGTCTGAGAGGCACGAGCATGATCCAGCGCCATTGTATTCACGGCAAATGGCATTTGAGCCACAGGGAGATGGGTCACACGGTTTCCTAATTTCTTTTGGGGGCTCTACTGTAAATAGAAATATACTCCACAATGTATAACTTCAGCATCACTACAGCAGCTATCTAAACGGGTTAACCAGCAGTTAGGTTTTAGTACAGAATTAACGGTACCGGAGTTAATAGCATTATCAGTTCACTAGATCCAACAATGAATATCACATTTGTGCAGGGTTCTTTTTCTTAATTCTATGTGAGGCATTGGTTTACATCTGAGTTGGTCAGACATGATCAGAGATGTTGTGGCATGTGGCTGCGGAGTGCACTGTGTCGGATCATGGTCAATGGCAGAATTTGTCCTTCACAGTTTGGGTTCGAATTGCTCTTGGGGTTCCAGGCGTTATTCTGTTCTGACCAACTTCGCATGTATGTTATGTTTATAATTCAGGCATTAACTCCATCGGCTTTGTTAAAGTGCTTGTTAGCTCGATATCCACATGTGTATTATGGCTGGGTCAATTTGTGGCCTTTTTCCATAGCCTGGGTTTAATCATATTTTTGGGGAATTAGGGCAGTTTCTTTGCGGTGCAAAATACGTAAACTCATCAGTTCATTCAACCAATCAGTTTATTAGTGGACCTTAACCAGCATGGGGCATTACACTATCATGGCAATCAAGACATAAATGTCTCGGGTGGGAGGGACAAGTTTGGGACCATTCCAGGTTCATTTTGTTTTACCAATATGGTTTTGCTCATTCTACCCGCGTGTATAAGCGCATGTGTGCATTTGTGTATAGACCCTTAAATTACTTTCGCCGGGGATTCTGGGGATTGAACGATGTTTCAATTTCGCCTGGGTTGGGTATGTTATAGACATAGAGGTAGGCATTCATTCCCACGTATTATCGCATATGTAGGAACTAATATTAATTCCAAACACAATCGTTCTGTAGTATATTCATCAAGGTAAAGTGTTTTCCAGCAAATTATCCAAGCAGGCTTTCTAATTGCAGCCTCACTTGACGCTCTAGAAGCAACTATTCGTTTCTGGTAACGTGAGATACGCATTATCCTAGCTGCGTTACGATTCTTTCGCTAGTTCAAAGTCCATGCAACATGCGATATTGATAAAAATTGACTCACCATCGGACTTTTGATAGCAGCTGCTGAATGGATCACCGCTGAAGCCTTGATGACAGGTACAAACAGGTTGATGATTTATCACTGAACACTGTGAATTTAAACCACAAACACCGGCACACGGATCGCGACACTTTTGTTGAACACAAGCTAACTGCGGCGCGCACTCTGGATTGATTGTACACTCTGGACGGCAGTTTGGTGGAGTTCCTATATAGTTTTGGGAACATGAGCAAGCCGGGCTCTCTCCACGAATGCGGCATTCTGAGTTTGGCCCACACGGTGATGGATCACATGGATTGATCGGCGGTGGAACTGGCGTATCTGCAACGGACAATGAGACATGTTGTTGTCAGCCACCACTAAATTCTTCCATTTTCACCTTATTCTACTGCACAATGAAAAAGTATTCATGAATTACCTTCTATTTGATTGCATCTACTGAACGGATCCCCACTGTAGCCTTCACTGCAACTGCAAATCGGATTATGATTGACTACCTGACATCTTGCATTCTGTCCACAGGTGCCCGGACACGGGTCCAAGCACTTATTGTTCAAGCATGCTTTGGTCAGAGAACATTCTGCACTGACTATACACTCTGGTCGACACGAAGGAGGAGTACCGATGAAGTTTGATTGACAAGAACACACTGCATGCTTATTGATAACTCTGCACAAACTGTGTGGCCCACATGGTGACGGTGTACAAGGATCTAATGGCACATCTGAAATGAAAAAACGACCGTTTTACATTTGAATATTCTCGTTTCATAGTATCTGAAAGCTCCAACATGTAATCGCTATGCTTACCCTGAATTACATCCTGTCTACATAGAGTGAATGGATCACCCGTTGTACCAGCTGGACAACTGCACATTGGAATATGATTGACAACATCACAGTGAGCATTAGATCCACAAGTGCCAGGACATGGGTCTATACAATGCTGATTAGCACACGATTTGACTCGTGAACAATCAGAATTCATCGTACACTCTGGACGACAGTACGAGTATGGGTCTCCGAAGTAATCTGGTAGACATGTGCAAGAGCCTCCATTGCATTGAGCGTTCGGGCCACACGGCGATGGATTACATGGATCCTCAGGCACCTTCGGTCGGTCTGCATTCAAATTCGCATTACGTGAGTGTTAGTTATGTTCATATGCAATGAAAGGAATGTTGATTGAAATTGTCATGTGCAAGAATAACGAACCAATTGGGATTGGTGAGCAAAGCGTGAATGGATCTCCAGTGAATCCTTGTTGACACAGGCAGGTGGGTATGTGATTTTGAACACGGCAATCAGCATTTTGCCCACAAGATCCTACGCAGGGATCTCTGCACTTTTCTGAAATACAAGCCTGATTGGATGAACAGTCTGTGTTGACAACGCATTCGGGGCGACAGTTTGGTGGAGCTCCGACATAATTCTTCAAACACGAGCACGCCGCTTGACCACCACTATTTCGGCATTCTGCGTACAGGCCACACGGATTTGGATTGCAAGGATCTGTTGGTGTCGGATCTCGCAAAGGTGGAACTGTAAAAATGAATTGTAAGATTATCAACTCAATTCCTGCAGCTATATCCGAAGTCAGGTTATTTGCGTGAATAACTCACCTTGTTCGCGATAACACCTCGAGAAAGGATCACCGGTCATTCCTTGCGGGCAGCTACAGAGCGGATTGTGGTTTACGACTCGACATCTCGCCCCGACGCCACAAGTACCCGGACAAGGGTCGGCACATTTGAATTTGTAACAAGCGCGGTCTTGAGGGCACTCAGAATTGACAACACACTCAGGCCTGCAGTTTGGTGGTGAGCCAATGTAAGATTCTTGGCAAGTACAAACAGCTTGACCGTTGACAACCCGGCATAAACTACTCGGTCCACACGGTGATGGTGAGCATGGCTCAGTGACTGTTGCTTCTGTAACGTAATAGACAGAAATATATTATAATAATTTATACTGAAAGACTTTATGCTTATATTATGTATTTTCTTAGGAATGATCGTTAGAAACAGAGTGCTTAAGACATTCGCCATCTCGATAGACGTTGGATGAAGTGAGAAATCTCAAACCGTATAGGTAGCACGTTTTGGTACTTTAGAGGTAATTTTCGAGCATTTAGAAGAGCGATGTATATGACCCCCGATTCTTTGTGCACAAAATCCTCATGAATTTTGCACAGCATACTGTTCCTACCCCGAAAATGTTCAAATGAGCTTTTTCACCCGATTAGACGGCCGGTTCAAATACAGCAGTCGCTAGCTTTGTCCGTTTACATGTTAAAATAGCGACTTGAAGTACAGGCTATTGGCTTCGAATCGAATTTTGTAAAAGATTTTTCTGTGATTTTCAAAACTATATTCAAATAAACCAGCTTTGTGTGATCATCCCGTCGTGCCTCACACAAAAAAGCGGTGAGCTTTTTGGATGAAAAGGGCTGCAGGTCACGTTCGAAGTTGAAATCCGATTTTATTTCAGATTATTTTCAAACGCATTGGACGTGTGTGCTTACCTGTTATTGGCTGAAGTGTGCAAGCTGTGAACGGATCACCTACGTATCCATTCATACAAGTACAAGTCGGTATATGATTCACAACTGAGCACTGAGACATGGTGCCACAAACACCCGGACAAGGATCTTCGCATTTGTTACGAACGCAAGCTTGGTTTGTCGGACAATCTGGACTGAGTATACACTCGGGTTGACAGCCTTCGTAAGGATTTCCGTAATAATCTTGGATGCAACTGCATGCACCCGCGTTGTCGCGGCGTTGGCAAACGGCATTCGCGCCACACGGAGATGGTTCACATGGGTTCAAAACCTCGTCTGGAATTGAGTAACGTAAATGTAAAGACTCAGACACGGAGCTTTTCGATCAGCAGATTGATAGTCATAGATAAAAACGGGACACTGTATTTCGAATTTTTATATCTTGGACTGACCTGGCTTGACTACACATTGAACGAATGGGTTTCCTGTGTATCCAGTAGAACATGTGCAAGTAACAGCATGGTTGACAACGTTACACTCAGCGTTCTCTCCGCAAGAGCGTGGGCAAGGATCAGTACACTTGGCATTGATGCACGCTTTGTTGCTCGGACAGTCTGGATTTATAACACATTCTGGACGACACGAAGGTGGTGTTCCAATGTAACTCGGAAGACACGAGCACGCTGGATTACCGCCGTTATTTTGACACTGTGCATTTGGTCCACACGGTGAAGGAAGGCAAGGGTCGTCGGGTAACTTTGGTCGCTCTGGTACTGAAATAATTGTTGTATAGGAATTGAATTGTGATGTAATTTTAACTCAATCGCAATTGTCATCGAAACTGAATATCAATTCATTTAACTAAGATTGATGTCGATCATTTATACCTGGTGGCATGTCGTAACAACTTCTGAAAGGATCCCCGGTCTGTCCCGGAAGACAACTGCATATTGGACTGTGGTTTATCACTTCACATCTAGCACTGAGCCCACAAGAGCCCAAGCACGGATCAGTGCATTTTTTGTTGACACACGCCCTGGTCGACGAGCATTCGGAACTAACAACACATTCTGGTCGGCATGATGGTGGCGATCCCAAATATCCTTGGAGGCACGAGCACACAGCATGGTCGGCTGAATTGCGACATTGGCTGTTGGGTCCACATGGAGATGGTGTGCACGGATCACGTGGGTCTTCCGGGGCTGAATATGAAAAGTGATTATTATTAGTTGAATTCACCTCGTGGACTAGGGTTCACCTGTGCGGAATCAATCTAAAGGAGAAGGTACAATGAATTCAATCTTTTACCAGGTTTTTGTCTGCGACAGCTGACGAACGGATCTCCAACGTATCCCGTGAGACAAGAGCAAACCGGAATATGGTTCACAACGTCACACTGAGCGTTTTGTCCACAAATTCCAGGACAAGGATCCTTGCACTTGTTTCGTAAACAAGATTTATCACGTGGACATTCCGAATTAAGAACACATTCGGGTCTACAGGCTTCGAATGGATTGCCAAGGAACTCTGGTAAGCATTCGCAATCCCCATTTCTGCACACAGCGTTTGGTCCGCATGGCGATGGATTGCAAGGATCAGTGAATACGTGTTCTGTGGCTACAAACGAAAACAAGCGATTATTATATTCTTTATACATGATATGTCCAATAATTTTTGTTAGTTCTGTGCATAAAAATGCATCGGACTCTCATAACTTACTGGTTGGAATCGGCGAGCACTGTGAGAATGGATCTCCAGTAAAACCTGCGGTACACGTACATACTGGTATATGGTTCAATACATGACATTCAGCACTGACTCCACATGATCCCAAGCAAGGATCCTGACATCTCTGGTTAATACAAGCAAGATGACTCTTGCATTCAGAACTAAGAACACACTCAGGTCTACATTCCGGAGGAACCCCAATATAATTTGGAAGACAAGAACATGCAGGGTTGCCCGAAATTATCTGGCACTGTGAGTTCGGTCCGCAAGGTGATGGTACACAACTTGGAGGTCTTTCAGTAGGCGGTGGTTCGGTAACAACTGGAATAAAATATGAGTGTCAGGAACATCGACATGAAACGAAATTACAGCTCGTAATTGGTTCTTATTCATATTAAAACTTACTGCGAGGAGAACATTGAGTGAACGGATCTCCCGTGTATCCGGGTGGACAAGTGCAAATCGGATTGTGATTCTTCGTGGTACATTGCGCCCTCAAGCCGCACGTGTTAGGACAAGGATCCGAACACTTCTTATTGACACAAGCTAAGTGGACTGGACATTCCGCATTGACGATACATTCTGGACGGCATGATGGAGGTGCGCCAATGTACTCTGGCAAGCATGTGCAGACAGCTTGTCCATTGATGACACGGCATTTGCTGTTCGGCCCACATGGAGATGGTGCACAGGGATCTTGTGGTGGTGGCGCGTCTTTGAATGTGATAGAGTAATAGCGTTCCATCGTCAATTCGTTTACAAGAATTATGGTTTCTGCATGAACTATGATTTTTAATTTCAATTACCTTTCAATTCCTCACGGTTGCAAGCGAAGAATGGATCTCCCGTGAATCCAGATGGACAGGTGCAGACCGGGACATGGGCTTCCACGTGGCAAAGTGATGATATTCCACAGTTGTCCGGGCATGGATCGATACATTTGAATCCAACGCACGCCAGATGAGACGCGCAGTCATTATTCGATTCACATTCTCTTCTGCAGCCCAATTTACTGTCATAAGGATCTCCAATATAATCAGCAGGACAAGCGCAAGCGGCAGCTCCGTTTCTTTCCCTGCATTGTGCATTTGGTCCGCAAGGTGTTGGTTGGCAGGGATCCGTTGGCGTATATTCAGTACCTACAAGAATAGAGTTCTGCATTAAGGAGTACTCCAAGATCATGACTATCGTACGAATTTTCATTCATTTCACTATACTTACTAGACGGAGGAGCCAAACTACATCCAAATGACGCCTCGCCGACATAACCATCCGGACACGAGCAAAGAGGTTGATGATTTTGTACAGCACACAATGCAAGAGTGCCACATGCTCCTTGGCAGGGATCTTTACAACGTTGATTTATACAAGCTGCGATAGCAGGGCATTCCGAATTATCTGTACACTCAGGCTTGCAGTTTGGTGGTCGTCCAATGAAGTCCAATGCGCATGAACATGCAGGCTGCGAGCCTATGACTCTACATTGCGAGTTTGGACCACATGGATTTGGAACGCATGGATTTCCTGTGTCTTTGCCAGGATATAGTGGCACTGAAACATGCATATACAATAAAATATTCCCTCCCAAAATGACCACAAACGCACAATTATGCGTTTCATCTAATTGAACTTTGAAACTTGCACTCACTTTCAATCTTTGCACAATGTACAAACGGATCTCCGGTATAGCCGTTGGAGCAGCTACAAATCGGGTTGTGATTCACGACGAGGCATTTCGAGTTCTGTCCACATGTTCCTGGACAAGGATCAATGCATTTGTTGTTGACACATGCCTTGTTTTGCGAACATTCAGAGCTGCCTGTACATTCTGGTCGACAGGATGGTGGAACTCCAATGAACCCAGTTTGGCAAGAACACACAGCATGCTCATTTAACACACGGCAGTGACTGTTCGGTCCACAGGGTGATGGGTCGCATGGCGCAATGGGTGGATCCCGGTTTACTTTGTAAAAGAAATAATTGGTGGTCATCGAGGTATTCTGAACTATAATTCATATACATAATTATACCGTGGAGTTTGAAGAATTCAACTCACCTGGTTCACGCGCACAAGACACCAATGGATCACCCGTGTAGCCTGGCAAGCACGTACAAGATGGCGCGTGGTTAAACACTTGGCAAGCTGCATTCTGACCGCATTGAGCAGGGCAGGGACTGACGCATTTGTTATTCAAGCAAGCCTTGGAGCGTTCACAATCGGAATTGGTTACACATTCAGGTCTACATCCAGTGTATGGATCACCGAAGTACTCGGGAAGACAAGAGCATGAACCTGCCCCATTTCGTTCGTTACATCTCGCGTTCGCACCACAAGGCGATGGGTTGCATGGAGTGCGAGGGATTTCAGTTGTTGTTGGAACTATGAGAATAAAGAATGAAGAATGAATGAATTGGGATGCTGCTCGTATTGTCAACAATTTTTCAAAGCTAAGTCGCTCGCAGTATCGCTGCTGACGTTTCGTGAATTTACCTTCCACTATTGGTCCACATTCGGTGAATGGATCACCGGTGTATCCGGGGGCGCAGAAACATACAGGATTGTGCTTAATCACATTGCACAAAGTGTTCACACCGCATGATCCTGGACATGGATCCACACACTGTATACCTTGGCAGGCAAGATTTCCTGGGCACTCCTCATTGATCACACACTCAGGGCGACAAGTAGGCGCACGGCCCACATAATTTGGTAAACAGGAACATGCAGGGAAACCATCAATAACTCGACATTGCGAATTTGGACCACATGGAGATGGCATGCATGGATTTCCGCTCGGTATTGGAGTTACTTTGACTGCACGATGAAAAATATAGTAGATAGTTAATACTCGTTTCTTCCCCAACCTCTAATGAATATAATTTACTACAACTATTACAGAAGTAACATCTTCAAAAGTGTTTTACCATCTTCCTTTGAACATCTGCGGAATGGATCGCCTGTGTAGCCTGGAACACAACTGCAAACTGGATTGTGACTGATGACACGACAATTCGTGTTCTCTCCGCAAGCCCCTGGACATGGGTTCTTGCACGTCTGACCAATACAAGCCTTGTCTTGAGCACAATCTGCGCTCACTACACATTCAGGACGACAAGTTGGTGGACTACCAACGTAACTAGGCTGGCAAGTGCAAACCGCATGGTCGTTGACTGATCGGCAATTGCTGTAAGGCCCACAGGGAGAGGGATCACATGGCGTTGTAGGCTCGAAATCGTTGGGAGCTGCAATAATTGAACATTCGTTTGTATCACATAATGGCGTATGGCAGCTAGTTGAAATCAACGAAAATATATTCGTGCAGTTGGAATAAATATCGACGTACCTTGATGTACGTGGCAAGATGTCAAAGGATTTCCAGTATAGCCTGAGAAACAGCTGCACGATGGTTGATGATTGTAAACTTGACACTGGGCGTTTAGTCCACAAGCTCCTGCACATGGATCTTGACATTTGTTGTTGATGCATGCTCGAGTATGAACACAGTCAGAATTTTGTACGCATTCAGGCCTGCATCCTACATATGGATCTCCTGTGTAGTCAGAAAGACAAGTGCACGAGCCTGCTCCGTTACGTTCTTTGCACACAGCATTAGAACCGCATGGTGATGGATTACAAGGTTCAGCCGGTGGCTGGTTAACAGGCGGCACACCTGAAGAAAAGAAAATGGTTTGATAATTATTCTGGCACAAAGAGCGTCGATTCCCCAGTACTGGTATTGTCACGAATTAGGTACTACATACTTTTCTGAGTACATCCAGAGAACGGATCTCCTTCAAAGTCTTCATAGCACTGGCACATAGGACGGTGATTCTGTACATTGCAGCGAGCATTGAATCCACATGATCCAACGCAGGGATCTACACACTTCTTCTGAATACAAGCGAGATAACTCGGGCAATCTTGATGAATCAGACACTCTGGTCTACAGTTTGGTGGTGCCCCAAACATTCCACTTGCGCACATACAAACGGGACGATTACCTTCTTCTCGGCATTGTGCATTAGGTCCACAAGGCGACGGTAAGCACGGGTTTGTGGGAGTCTTCGGCTCTGTAAATTGAGTTAAATTGTGAGTCTAATGATTTAGGATCATACGTCTGCAAATGAATACAGAATCATAATATGAACCTCACCTTCTCTTAGACACTCTACAAATGGATCTCCATTATATTGAGGTGGGCAGCTGCATATTGGATTGTGATTAGCCACTTGGCAATGGGCATTGAGGCCACACACGCCTTGGCATGGATCGGTGCACTTTTGCCCGATGCAAGCGAGATGCTGCGAGCATTCTGAGCTGACGAGACATTCGGGTCGACAAGATGGAGGTGTACCTTGGTATCCTGGACTACAAGAACAAACTGCTCGGTCATTCATGACACGACAGATGCTGTAGGGCCCACATAGCGACGGCGTACATGGATTCTGTGGCTGGATCGGTGCTGAAAATCGGTAATGTATGATGTAATAGCTATACTTTGATTACCTTATTCACAATCGCATTGGGTTTCGGGTTCTGTGAAAGATGTACTGTATGGACTTACGAAGTCGTTCAATTCTACAGCCCTGGAAAGGATCACCGGAGTATCCCTTCACACAGGAACATACTGGTATATGGTTCACTACGTCACATTCCGCGTTTGGACCACAGACACCCGGACACGGGTCTCGGCAGTGCTGATTCAAACAAGCAGTGTTACTTGAGCAGTCTGCGTTAATCATACATTCGGGTCTACATCCACCAACGTATGCGTTTCCGATGTAAGGTGGTATACAGTTACACCTAGCCACTCCGTCGTGAATAGTGCACAATGCGTTATTTCCACATGGACTTGGGGAGCAGGGGTCATGTCTCTCTGGTTTTTTTTCTGGAAATATTTTGTGATATACTCCAGTGCATATGCTGTGTCATCAGTATATAGATCTCTGAGTTTCTTACCAATAATTGCAGTACATCCAACAAATGCATCGCCCTCATATCCTATCTTGCAGGAGCAATAAGGAGTGTGGCTGATGACTGTGCAGTCAGAGTTTGGTCCACAGCTTTCTGGACATGGGTTCATACATTTGTGTGATACACAAGCCTGATCGATAGAGCACTCCTGACTAATCAAACATTCTGGTCTACAGTTCGGCGGACTTCCTACAAAATTACTCGAGCAGGAACATACTGGCCTTCCCATTTTTACTTGGCATACGGAGTGAGGACCACATGGAGATGGACTGCATGGTGATGTTGGTGGTTCTGGTTCTGGAAAAATGTAAAGTGTGAAACATACATTTCTGAGTGAAGAATGGGTATGCTTATCAGAATAATAGTCAAACGTCAAAGTTGATGAAATTTACCAGTTGACGCATAGCATCTATCGAACGGATCACCTTCCTGCCCAGCAGGGCAGCTGCACGTCGGATTGTGATTAATCACTGAACACAACGCCCCATGCCCACAGATTCCATTACATGGATTTACACACTTGCGATTGATGCAGGCTTGGATTTGCAAGCAATCTGAGCTCATCACACATTCTGGGTTACATAGTGGAGGGCTACCCTTATATTCTGGCAGACATGAGCATGTTGCATAGCGATTTTGTGATACTATACACCTGCTGTTTGGCCCACATGGTGATGGATCACATGGATTAAACGGTGCCGGTGTTGGAGCAATATCTGCAAAAAATAGGGTAATATTAAAAACATCTTAGATAATGAGGATCGATTGCAAATTGTGATTTGAGATCGTATTGTAAAGTACAATGCATGTTTCAGCCTTACCTCCTCGTTCAGGATGACAGTGAACGAATGGGTCTCCTTCGAGCCCATGTTCACAGAAGCAAACTGGATAGTGATTGATAACATCACATGATGCATCCGTACCACAAGCTCCGTTGCAGGGATTCACACATTTGTTGTTTGAACAAGCTTGATTCAAGCTACAGTCAGAATTTTGAACACACTCCAAGTGACACGCCATGAAAGGATTTCCAAAGTAATTTGGCAAGCATTTGCAGGTTATCGCACCATTTTTCTCCTCACATACTGCATTCGCTCCACACTGTGTTATACCGCATGGATCTGGATTCTCTGCAATTGATATATTGTTCGTGAACAAACATGCTATCGATTACTGAGTAGAGACAGATATTCGATTAAGATAGATAACCAGTAGATATAGTCACCTATGATTTGTGGTGAACAGCTCTCGTACGGATTACCGTACAAGCCAAACGGACAACTGCAGACTGGTGCATGTAAGATAACCTGACAATTAGCATTTATGCCACAAGAACCTAGGCAAGGATCTGCACATTTCCAACCAATGCAAGCTTGATTGAATTGGCAATCAGTGTTACTCAAACACTCTGGACGACAGAGCGGGTCGTTTCCGTTACTCCCAGAATCACATCCTCCGCAGACCGCTACTTGATCAGTGTATGTATCACACAATTTGTTTGGTCCACACGGTGAGGCAGTGCAAGGACGAGTAGTGTTTCTCTGTTGATCCCCTGTGATAATTGCTAAAAAAAAATCGAGAGATCAGTAAGATCATAGTAGATGTGATTATTCACGAGTATTTGAATCTTCTACTTACGTCTTTGCATGCACCTGATGAAAGGATTACCGAAGTAATTTTGAATGCAAGTACAAGTAGCTGTATGGTAAGAAACACTGCATTCGGCGTTAGCGCCACAAAGTGTTCCCAATGAGCACGGATTAACACATTTCATGTCGAGACAAGCCTTGTCAAGTGAACAATCTGAATTGATGGTACACTCTGGATAACAGCCATTTTGTGGATCACCCAAAAAGTCTGGTAGACAGGAACAAATAGCTCTGTCCTGCATCACTTGACACACGGTATTGGCACCACAAGGACTTGGTCGACAAGGATTATGGGGTTCGTCGAGTGGTGGAGAACATTTAAACATGGGATTTCCAAACAATCCATCCTTGCAGGAACATACTGGGTGATGCACTTCGACGCGACAATTAGCTCCGACACCACAAGATCCCAGACATGGATTTCGACATCTATTGCCAATACACGCTTCCGTTAGCGAACATTCATCATCGCTCGTACACTCTAGCCTGTTGCAGCCGAGAGCACTAGTTGGGTCACCAGATGTTCCTGGCGCACATTCGCACAATGCTTGGTTATCCAAAGCTAATCTGCATTCTGCATTGGGGCCACAAGGGTTCGGCTGACATGGACTCACAGCTGGAAGCTGGCATCCGGAATAAGCGTTTCCAAAGTAACCTGGCTTGCAATAACATTTTTCTTGGTTGCTGGATACATAACAATCGGCATTCACTCCGCATGGTCCGGGCGAGCATAGGTCCACTTGGACTGGTACTGGAAGTAAATATTTATTTAGAACATTTCTTGCAAGTACATGTTAACCGATGCTGTAGTCACGTAAAATCGTTTCATCCTTACCTGAACAACTTCTGTACGGGTTCCCAATGGTCGATTCAGGGCAATAGCAAGGTGGATCTCTGTTGATGTCACACAGAGCCCCTGATCCGCAGGGATTCGGTTGACAAGGATTAGACTTCTGCACGCAACCTCTGATGGTGTTCGGACTCTCGATGTAGCCAGTGAGACATGAACATTTCGAGAATCCATTCTCCAATATTGAGCATTGAGTATTCGGGCCACAGGGTGATGGATCGCAAGGATTGTCAGGTAAAGCACAAGTTTTTGCCGGCGGACTACCCTCATAGCCAGGCAAGCAGAAGCATTTAACCTGCCCGTCTACCACCCGGCATCCGGAATTGAGACCACATGGATTATCCTTACAGTTGTCGCCTTCAGGAACTAGAGTTGAAAATTGCAATCATTACATTCCGTTGTCGGAAATGAAATATGTATGTATATAATGTATATACATATAAAAAATATCACATACTGCATTGCTTGAATGGATTTCCAGTCAGCCCTTTTGGACAGAAGCAGATTGGGTTTCCATTGTCGATTTCACACATAGCCTGGACTCCGCATGGATTTGGAATGCAAGGGTTTGAAGATGTTTCTTTACAACCAGTTTTCGGATCACCCGTATAACCAGGTAAGCATTTGCACGACGCTTTGTGGTTTTTCACGTCACAAACTGCGTTCTTACCACAAGCACATGGATTTCCACATCGACCGTTGATGCAAGCTTCGTTGCTTGCGCATTCCCTATTGCTCGAACATCCAGCAACTATACGAGAAAGTTTAACATCAGTATAGTTGTTTCGAAGATACAATAAAAAGAAAATTTAACAAAGATAAAACTATCTAAACAAATCCTCATTACCTCTAGTACATTCAATGAATGCATTTCCTTGGTATCCAGGTCGGCATTTGCACTGAGGTTCATGATTTTCGGTGATGCACTGGGCATTATCTCCGCAGCTTTCCTCGATACAAGGGTTGATGCAAACCCTATTCAGGCGATCACAAATCTTGTTTGGTGGACAGTCCTCATTATATTGGCAAATGTTCTTGTCATCTTGAACTGAAAGAAACGAGAGAATTACTGATACCGCAAACTCTTCCATCATGATTAATGTGATTATGTATGAAGATTTACCCAAATTGCAGGTGACGAATCCATTTCCATGGTAGCCTTCCTCGCAACTACAGTCAGTTCCGTGGTTTGTGTTGATGCAAACGGCATGTCTGGCACAAGGATTTTCGACGGCGCATGGCTCCTGACAAATTTGTCCGACACAGGCCTGTGTCAGCGCGCAATCTCTGTTGCTAGTGCAACCCACTAAAGGAAGAGTGAGAAAGCCCATATAGCCCAAAGAAAGGTGCATATTGTGTTGTAAAATTTAAAGACAACTAACTTATCATAGAATAATCATGTATGTGAAACGTGAATGTACACGATGTTTTATTGACGATAATTTGCATATATGCAGCAGTAGTATAGTGAAATCTCATCTGATCGCCAAAGTTGTGTCGTGTAGTTGAGATAATCTTTTAAAATTCGATTTGATAGAGACATCAATCACGCGATTCATGCAATGTGCGACGAAGCATAATTGGAATGAGTGAGTTTTCCTTAAATGTTTTCGTTTGATATGTTCAATCGCAAATTTGGATTAGACTTTCGAAGAATCTATGTACCCGTACTAGTTATATACATTAGTTACATATTTACAGCTGGTCACTCGTAATGACAACGCATTCTGACAGAATAGAAAATAAATCTATGCAGCAGTTCTTCAAAACAGCAATATTTTCCATTGATGTGTATGTGAATAGTTCAATTTACAACAATACAAACCTTGTACACAGGTATTTGTGTAAGGATCGCATCCCATTCCTGGTGGGCATGACTCCGGACAGCTTTCGGAAGGTACATCTGTAAATTGGAAATCGTTTTTGTTGTTGTCAAGTAACGGCAAGCTACTTTTCAAAAGAGAATGACCCAACAGGGTGAAGCGACTCGTGTGCCGAAATCACGTGTAGCTAAAAAATCTACGATCAAAATAGAAAATCATAATAATCATACCACGTTTGACACAAACTGGTCGGTGCTCCTGAACGTGGCAGTTCTCGACGTAATCACACGGGTTACCAAGTGTGCATGGGTTTAGGCACTGTTGGTTGATGCAAGCCAACTGCTCTGGGCAATCGGTGTGCGACGTGCATTTCACATCTAATGAAAACATTAATTATCAGAATGTGCAATTGAAGAATTAGATGCGTAATGAAAAAAAGCTAATATCTGAAAAGTTTGTGTTTCCAAAATACAGCACCAAATTCTATAACATATGTCAAAGCATGATAACGAATACTAGTATCAATATCCAATAACTTGTAATTGGTCTGCTCGCAAGAAATCGTGTAAATTTTTTGGGTGGTGCTCAATATTTACAAGACAAAAACATAGTTCCATAAATAATATAATCAATAATATGAATGAATGTTTATGTAAACATACAAGTGCAATGAGAATGCAAGGTTGAGTCGTGGCCCATATTGCTAACCCCATCACGTATCCATGTATTTTGTCATACGTTCAAGCCCATATTGTAGACTTTTTCCAGTCTAATACATATTGTGACATGTTTTTATGTGTTAATTTATTCAATCAATCACCAATATTATTGAGTATGCATGCACAAGCTCATAGTAGAAACCAGCATGCAATCAGGTAACTCACCGCAGGCCCTCATGCTATAATACAAACAGTCAATAAACCACGTAGGTAAAGCAATATAATATAACATTTCGTATATTTTTTCCTTATTCGTATTATGAGAGTATTTTAACTGAATCCTGTTCTTGAAATACACAGCCTATTCCAACTAATATATTCATAACAGCCATTCCATGACAGTAGACAAATCATTTGGGAAGCGGAACAACATCGAGACCCTCCAGAATTGGTTGTCTCCAATTTTCATCTGGATATGGTGGATCGGCACTGAAAAAGCTTCCAGAGGCACATCGGTGGCAGAGGTAAAAAATGATGTGACGAAAAGTGACTAAACTCCCGTCTAGAGAGGTTTTTTTACCTGGGAGTATGCTACAATTAGACGAATTCTGGTGATCAGCTGAGCACAAGCACACAGACCTATGTTCGATTACCTGACATTTGGCATTATTTAAACAAGGGTTACTAATTTCGCATGGATTTTGGCAAGTGTCATTGATGCACGATTTACTATCAATACAATCAATATTTTTACTACAAGATATCTCTGCAGGATATGGTGTGGTGGATGAATCCATTTCGTTATAAGTGAACTGTTTTATATTATAATTGGTACTTGTATCGATTGTTGTGCTATATTCTTCCGTGGTTTCATACGGATTTGAAGATGTGACATCCGTAGTACTGGTCACGAAAGTACTTGCTGTATCGTCGCTTGTAACATAAGGGTCATTTTGTATGGTAGTCTGGGTTGATGTGTAATTTGACCCCCACATATCCATGTCTGTGGTTGTGACCACTGTAGTTGATACAGTGGATTCTGTAGCCCACGTCGGCTCAGCCGTATCCACTGTACTATACGAAGTAGTATTGTATACGTCATCAAGTCCAAAAGTCGTTCCAATTGTGCTCAGATCTCCTGTGATATCTGTAGTACTGGGGAAACTACTCATATCTGTTGGAGTAGACATATCAAATGACTCCCACCTGCTTGATGTAGTATCTGTTTCTGATGTACTGGGTTCATCAGTTATCGACTTGGTGTATGCAGTGGTTGTTTCAATTTCATCATATAGGTCAGTGATTTTCATTGTACTAGGCAAATCAGTAACAGTTGAAATAATGTACTGTTTACTCGCCGTTTCAGTTGTAGTACTCGTATCATGATTTCCATCATCACTTACAATACTCATTGTCGATACAGTAGCCTGCTCTTTGATGTTGTCTGATTCAGTTGTTAATACAATCGTTATTTGTTCGGTTTCAGGCTGTACAGACGTCAAATGTTTGATCTGTGAGTCTGGTGACATGTGAGTTGTTGTTTGCTGTGGTTCATCAGCAGATTTGTGGGACGTAAATTCTACTGTCTCGGAAATTTGAGGCTCGGATGTCGTCAGGACGGCATTAACTGAATTTACCTTTTGTGTTGTTGGGTTCTGTGTGTTAATGGCATCAAAAACTTCAGTGGCCCATGCTACCGGGATTTCTGGAGTCAAATCATTTGCCGTAGGTGATTGTGTAGTCTGACTATTCAACTGAGGAACATTTTCAGTTGTCGGACTATCATCATTCTGATGTATGTGTGTCATCTCAATCCCATATGAATTTGTGGATTTTTGTGTCGTGTACGGTTCAGCAGCTACAGTGACAAGTGCTTCAGGTGTTTGTGTGGTCAAACCAACAGAAGGAATGAATTTGGGAGTAGTCTGGTCATTCTCGACAATCTCTTGGCTTGGTGTGGTTGGCATTTCTGTAACTTCATCATTCTTATGTGTGGTGGTTTGAATGTTCAATTGCGAAGCGTTTTCAGACGTTGGATTGTCATGAATGGTTGCACCTGTCGTTGCAATTTCCTCCACGCTTATCGATTTTTGGGTAGTCTGGGATTCAGCAACCACAGTGATAACTGCTTCGGGTGTTTGTGTGGTCAAACCAATAGTGGGGACGAACTTCTGAGTTGCCTGATCAATTTCTGCATCTGCTTGGCTGAATGCTGTGGTCGGTTGTTCTGTGACTACGCTAATTTTATGTGTAGCAGTCTGAATGTTTTCGGTCGTTGGACTATAATTGATAGTTGCGTCTATCGTTACAACTCCACCCACAATCATGGATTCTTGTGTTGTCGGCAATTCAGGAACTACGGTCACGTATTCTTCTGGTGTCTTCGTAGTAAAACCAACTGTAGGAACGAACTTCGGGGTAGTCTGACCATTTTTTTCGTCTGTTTGACTTAGTGTGGTTGGCTGATATGTAACTTCATTACTCCTATATGTGGTAGTCTGAATGTACAAATGAGAAACATTTTCAGTAGTCGGATTGTCAATACTGGTGGAATGTGTTGTTACGATTACGTCCACATTTGTGGACGCCTGCGTTGTCTGGGATTCAGCAACTATAGTAACAACCGATTCAGGTGTTTGCGTCGTCAAACCAACAGTAGGAATGGATTTTGGAGTAGTTTGGCCAATTTCGTCATCAGCTTGACTAATCACTGCAATCGGTTGTTCTGTGACCAGGTTATTTGTATGTTTAGTCGTCAGAACGGCTCCGGTCGTTGGACTATCATATACACTTGCAGCTGTCGTTACAACGTCGTCCAAAATCATAGATTTTGGTGTTGTCTGCGATTCAGCAATTACAGTAATTACCGATTCAGGTGCTTGCGTCGTCAAGCCAACAGTAGGAACGGATTTTGGAGTAGTCTGGCCGATTTCAGTATCAGCTTGACTAATCACTGTGGTCGGTTGTTCTGTGACCAGGTTATTTGTATGTTTAGTCGGCAGAACGGTTCCGGTCGTTGGACTATCATATACACTTGCAGCTGTCGTTACAGCCTCGTCCAAAATCATATATTTTGGTGTTGTCTGCGGTTCAGCAATTACAGTAACAACCGAATCAGGTATTTGCGTCGTCAGTCCAACAGTAGGAACGGATTTCGGAGTAGTCTGGCCAATTTCTGCATCTGCTTGACTGAATGCTGTAGTTAGTTGTTCTGACACCAGGTTATTCATATGTGTAGTAGTCTGGATGTTTTCCGTCATCGAAATATCATTGACGTGCGCACTTGTGGTTCCAATTTCATCCACGTTAATAGATTTTCGTGTTGTCTGAGATCCCGGTGTTTCCGTGGTGGGACCCAGCGTGGGGATAAACTTTGGAGTTGTTTGGTCGATTTCTACATCTGCTAGATTGTCGTGTTCAGTTGTCGGTTGTTCTTCGATATTTCTATCAGTAGTAGTCTGAATGTGGACCTGAGGAATGGTTTCAGTCGTTGGACTGTCGTTGACGGTTGCATCCGGCGTTAAGATTCCGTCCATGATTATAGATTCTTGTGTAGTCTGTGATTCAGCAATTACAGTGACAACTAATTCAGGTGTTTGCGTAGTCAGACCAACGGTCGGCACGGACTTGTGAGTAGTTTGATCAACGTCTGCATCTGCTTGACTGAATGCTGGGGTTGGTTGTTCTGTCACCAGGTTATTCATATGTGTAGTAATCTCGATTTTTTCCGTCATCGAAGTATTATTGCCATTTGCACCTGTTGTTCCAATTCCGTCCGCATTAATAGATTTTCGTGTTGTCTGAGATTCAGCAGCTACCGTGACGACTGCTTCCGATGTTTGCGTAGTTAAACCAAGCGTGGGGATAAACTTTGGAGTAGTTTGGTCGATTTCTGCATCTGCTTGACTGTGTTCGGTTGTCGGTTGTTCGGTCACTTCGATATTTCTATTCGTAGTGGTCTGAATGTGGACCTGAGGAACGTTTTCAGTCGTTGGACTGTCGTTGACGGTTGCATCTGTCGTTACGATTTCGTTCATAATTATAGATTTTTGTGTGGTCTGTGATTCAGCAATCACAGTGATAACTGATTCAGGTGCTTGCGTGGTCAAACCAATGGTAGGCACAGACGTGTGAGTAGTCTGATCAATGTCTGCATCTGATTGGCTCAATGCTGTGGTCGGTTGTGCTGTCACTGTGTGAATTGCCTGTGTGATAGTTTGACTGTTTTCGGTTGTCGGAAGGACAAAATGAGGAGTAGTCTGGGCGACTTCTGCATCTACTTGATTTAGTTGAGTGGTCGGTTGTTCTGCAACTTGAATATTTCGGTTTGTAGTAGTCTCGATGAGCAACTGAGGAACTTTTTCAGATGTTGGACTTTCATTGACAACTGCATCAGACGTTGGGATTCCATCCATATCTATAGATGTTTGTGTTGTATGGAATTCATCAATCATGATGCCAAGCATTTCAGGTGTTTGCGTGGTCAAGTCAATACTATGAACGAACTTTGGCGTTGTCTGATCAATGAAATCCTCTTGAATCAGTTTAGTCGTTTGCTCTGTAACTTCAAAATCATTCTGCGTTGTAATTTGCATGGGGCTATTACTGTTCAGGGGTACATGTGTTGTTGCCATTTCATCCACAGTGACGGATTTTTCTGTAGTTTGCAGTTCGATAGCCACTGCAACAGGTGTTTGAGGTATCTCCGTGGTCACGCGAAGGATTTGATCAACTTTGTGCGTTGTTGTGTCACGTTCTGTTTCACCTTGAATATTGTTTGTAGTATGTCCTGTTACGGGATTATTCTGGGAAGTTGTCATCTCGACATTCGATGACGTAATGTTTAGAGTAGTCGTACCATCATTGTCGTCATATACTACCTGTGTCGTTTCAATCCAGCCTAAATCAGTCGATTTTTGTGTCATCTGAGATTCAGTAACTGCACTCACACCGCCCCCCGTCTGTGTAGTGGGGCTACCAGTAGAAAAAAAGTTTTGTGTTGTTGAATCTGTACCTTCTTCTACAACATTCGTAGTCTGTTGTGTAGTAGTCTGGATATTCTCCTGAAGACCATATTCAATCGGCGGAGAATTATCGTTTATACTTGCTTGCGTTGTCTGGATTCCATCCGGATTGAGTAATTTTTTAGTCGATTGATACGCCATAGGTGTAGTGAAGCTTAGTCCAGGCATACCTGTTGTCAAGCGTTCAGTAGAACCGAACATCTGTATGGTCTGATCAACTTCTGAATCTCCCTGAACCAGTTTAGTTGTTTGCTCTGTATTTTCGTAACCTTGATGTACAGTGGTACCAGAGTTCAGCTGAGGGACAGTCTCAGTTGTTGGAAGGTACTCATTATCAGTGTTACCTTTTGTCGTCCCAACCTGATCGAAATTTGAGGACTTTTCTGTGGTTAGTGTGTCAGAGAGTACCGTGACATCTGCTATGGGCGTTTCTGTGGTCAATCTGACGCCAGAGATAAGCTGCTGAGTGGTATAATCAATTTCTGGGTCTCTTTGGTCAACTTTTGTTGTTTGATCAGTGACTCCATCACTGGTACTGGTTTGAAAATTCAATTGGACATAATTTTCTGTCGTATAATCATCGCCTAAGGACTGTTGCGTTATTTTTGTCCACGGTTGTGTAACTTCATAAGGTTCAGCAGTTATAGAATTATCGGATTGAGAAATATTTTCAGTTGTCTCATCTAAGCCAATGTTAGCATTTGTCGATACAACCCCACCAAATTGTGTTGGATGAATTGTCGTTGCTGTTGCTTCTGTAGCATCATGAAGTATTGATTCAGTAGTTGGAGCGTTCGTCGACAAAAAATCAGAGGTTGTGGCTTCTGTACTCTGTACTTTCACTTTATCGTCATGCGTTGTCTGGACATTATCTAGCGAATCATGTTTATTTGTTGTTGAAGATTCGCTGACTGGCTCCATGTTGGGTATTGTGTATTGTGCATCTGACTCAAGAGGCAATTGAGTCGTTTGCTGAAGTCCATAGATAGTGTGAGGAACTGTAGCATCTCTATTTCCATAGGTTGACGTCTCTTCCTCCTTTTCTGTTGGTGCAGAAGTAACCAGGCCATCGGAGACGACTGTTGTTTGATCATGTTCTCTATTACTTGCAGTCGTAAGTATTGTACCAGAATATGTCACTGAATGTGGTGTTGATGATTCTTTGGTGGTTTGGGGTTCATAAAAAAATGATTGAGTCGAGTCGGTTGTTACTGGCGAAGGGTTCGTGTTTGTCTGCATTGTAACTGTTGCATCTTGATCATTGTATGAAACCGTCTCAGTTGTAATATCTGCAGAATATACAACATCTGTTACTGTTGAAATATACGACGGAGGTTGTGTTGGGTCAGGTTTATTCGTTACTAATAATTCGTCGATTTGAATATCAGCTTTAGTTGTAGATTCCAACCCTACTGTACTTATTCCGGGTTCTTGTGAATCGCTCATGTCAGTAACTAGATTTGGATTATCATCAGATGAATTTGTATAATGTGTAGGCGATCCAACAGTTCCTGCAGTGGTAGATACATCATCAACGTTAGGTGCATCAGTCGTTTGAAATTTTTGAATGACAGATGGTCTTTGTGTGATGGTTGATGTCTGGAATAGATCATCAGTAAGAATATTCTGAGTGGTCTGCTGTGTCGTGGGGCCATCTGATGGGGAGTATTGTTCTGTTATGGTTTCATATATTAAGGTAGACTTGGTCGACTCCGGTAATGACGATGGTTCAGTAACGAGTTCGTCGCTCAGATTCGGTTGGATGGTATGTACTGGTATGAACGTTGTTGTGGTGTCAGATATTCCGCTATAATTATTGTTCGAATCTGGGTTGTCGGCTGTCGATGTTTCGTCAAAAGACACTTTAAGACTGTCAGTAGTAACTTGTATGGTTTCATCTGTAGTTGTAGTTTTATCTCTTAGTCCGTTGGATGATGGTGTGGTAAATACATCACTCACTTGAGGTTGCTCCAACATTGACACTGTCACAAGATTGTCATTCGATATTGTTGTGTTTAGATTATCACCTAAGAATTCGGTAGTCAGGGAGCCAGCCGATTCAGTGGTAGATGCACCATTGCCACCAGTACTTGATGTCGACATGGTGACACCTTCTGGTAGCAGCGTATTTTTATCACTTGTGGCATACATATCATGAGTAGTGTAATCGGATGGAGGGGTCGATATTTCAGTGGCACCTACGGGCTTGAGCGTGACTTCATCAGACACATGCACCGCAAGGGTATCAACGGTCGTTGAAGAAAGTTCAACATTTTCGTAAGTCACAGACTGATCAAGCCAAGTTAGTGAAGTTTGAGTAGTTGGTTTAGTTTCATGGATTCCACCTAATTTTTCAGTTATAGAAGTAATGTCCAGGCTTTCAGTGGAATTATTCCTATCTACAGATTTCACTGAAGTATGTTGAGTACTATCAGTATCTGCCCAAACGGTAGTGGTTTCAACTGGATTGGAGGCAGTCACTGCGGATTCTGGTGTCTCAGTAAACTGTTGCACTATTCGACTGTGCTCCGTAGTAACAGATTGTTGTGTAGTATCTCCAGGCTTATTCAAATTAGGACCTTCGGAAGTTGTGAGCCAAGAACTGGTTTCTGCTATGATAGTAGTTTGTTCATTTCCAGCTGTAATTCCTTTGACTGTGTAATCTTCAATCGGTTGGTCAGGCCGCAACGTAGTTGTTTGTGTCAGTGGTCTACCTGTTGTTCCTGTGAACGCTACACTTGACTCGAATGGACTTTTGGAAGTTACATCCGTGTTATCGAATGGGCCAACTGTAAGTGTCGTCGTTGAATACGAGTCTTGAAGAGATGAACTTTGAGTGGAGGCTCTAATATTATCTTCAAGGCTTGGCTTGCTCGTTGTGTCACTTTCTGTAAGGCCACCTAGTGTTGAATAATAAACTTCTGTTGTCAACGTCGCCGTCGAGGCATCTTCAATCTTTTGTGTGATTGATTCTGTTGTGTGACCCTGGGTTCGATCAAAAATATTTTGAGTGGTAACGATTTGATCATCATTAATAGCAGGCATCGTAACTGAACTATCTGTCAACCGTGTTATCGGAGTTGCCACTGAGGTCAATGTCTCAGTAGTCAGTAAAGTTGTTTCTGATTCATTGATTTGCACACTATCAGTTGAATCACTTGGTGATGTTACCGCATCAGCTGATGGAGTTACTCTCTGACTTGTTAATGTGCCCTCGCTAACTGTGAATGATTCTGTTGTAGATTCCACATTAGGTATCTCGGTTTTATCTCTGTTCGGATCGTGAGTGATGTCAATAGGTACAATAGTTGGATCACTTGAAGTACCAATTCGTTCGGCTGTAGACGACTCATCATCTCCCATAACAGAATACATTGTTGTTTCTGATTTTTGTGTCGTAGTGTGTTCCGATACTCGACGTGTTACATTATTTTCATCACTATTCGTGACGGTCTCTGTAGAAAATGAAGTTGACGTCAACGTGTCTTCCGTATTCGTAGAAAACGTAGAATCTGTTACAAATATGGTCGATGAAGTCGTGGATTCATCAGTACGAGTAACCCATGTACCCTCCGTTATGGGTGTCGTGGAGAAACTGGTTGTATCTTCAGTATTGGTACTAAATGTGGTCTCTGTAGTTACAGTTGTTGAAGTAATAGTTGTACCTTCTGTGTCAGTGCTCATTATCGGCTCGGTAGTCAATGTTCTAGATGTTATTGTTGCGCCTCCATCAGTGGTGCTGTGTGTTGACTCCATAGCTGAGGTGTCCCAAGAAGTTGTTGAACTATCAGTAGTAGAACTGATTGTAGATTCTGTATTTTCGTCGGTGGTGCTCATTGTGTACTCTGTACTCGACGTGATCCAAGGCGTTGTTGAACTATCAGTCGAAGTACTTATCGTAGATTCTGTATCTTCGTTGGTAGTGTTAAATAGGGGCTCCATAGTCAAGACCACCCAACTGGGTGTTGAACTATCAGTAGTGGTACTGAGTGTGGATTCTGTAGTGCTCGTAATTGTTGTGGGCTCTGTGATAAGTGTGGTAACCGAGAGTGTTGAGTCTCCAATACTGAGTGTTGATGTCGACTCAGCTGTGTAGCCGATAGTGATCGGTCCCTTCGTATTATTGTTTAATCTAGAATATATGTTTGGCGTAGTAGAAGCAGTGGTGGCTTCTGAATTCCCTACAAAGTCGGTTAAATTAGATGAATTATTCAAACACTTAAAATCATTTGAATCGCAAACACAAATAGGCCTGTGTGCTTCAACCCGACACTGAGCTGCCAGTGGACAGTTGGTGGTGCAAGGATCTACGCAAGATCCTTTAACGCAGGCATTTGTAAGATTGCAGTCATCATCGGACTCGCAGACAATCGCTGGATCGAAGTTCTCAACTGCTGTGGATACAATACATACATACACACAATATACTTTATGTTAAACTATCGTATAAATCAAGCTTCTTGTATTACACTAATGCTACGGGTAAAAATGTTTTAATAAGTACTACAGATTAAAAGTTAGCATGCTGCATAATAGATAAGCTATAATTAGGAAATATTTATTAGGACTTTACTGAGACAGATGTAACGGAAAGTACCTTCTAGTAGTATAGGACTGGCAGAAGAGTGCAGGAGGTCAGGACAAAGGACACTATCTATATAATATGTATTTTTGTACTGATTGACTAATAAATGACACGTTCAATGGCAAATAGTTGTGATTCAAGTTTGAAGAAAAAAATTGCAGTGACAATTTTTTTGATCAAGGCAAAGCACATTGAACATTTCAAGTTGTCCGCATATGATATGACCTACTCAGATAGCAACTGAGAAATGATGTTTACCTTTCATGCATCCATATTTAGTATCTGGCACAAAGCCCGAGGGACAGAACTTGCAGATTGGCTTGTGCTCCTCCACGTAACAAGGGGCATCAGCCGGACAGGTGGAGTTGCTGCATGGGTCCACACAGCGATAGTTGCGGCAGGCCAAGTCTGCGGAGCACCCACTGTCTCGCAGGCAGATGGATAAGGAGGGGTTGCAGTTTCGAGTGCATATGCACACGGGGCGATGATCCAACACGTCGCAAATTTTGTCGGCCGGGCATGGCGGTTTGTTTCGCACATTACAGGGGTTTTGACATTTTCCGTTTATGCAAGCAGCATTTGATGGACAATCAAAATCTCTCAAGCATGTCAATGTGTCAGGAGCACAAGTTAGTTCCCCAATTTCGTTGACAACGAACCCATATTTACACACACACATTGGGCTGTGATTTCGCACCTGACACTTCTTATTTACATCGCAGTTATACTTGGAGCCTAAGCATGGGTCGCGGCACTCTTCAGTCTGAATATTGCAGGAAAGACTTTCCGGGCAATCGTAGTTAGAAGCGCAACCTATTTTCGGGGGGTACGGTCGGGGATCGAGTGTTTCACATTTGGGATCTGGTTGACAAGCGGTATGGGGCATTCCGATGTAACATTGTGGGCACGAACAGCGTGGCTTGTGTAACACAACACGGCATAGGGCATTTAGTCCACAGGCACCACGCAGCGCGCATGGGTCCAGACATTGTAGATTTATGCAGGCTTTCTCATTGGGGCACTCTAAGTCGGTGATGCATTCTCTTTCTATTGTCACGAAATTTCATTGATGGGTTGCGGGTAGGACAGGAAAAAAAAGAAAAAAAGCATTTATAAGAACTGTGAAAAGAAACTTTCTCACAAATAACATTAACCACATGCTTTGTATTTATGATGAAAATAGGGTAGCTTTGTGGAAGGTGCACGGGGCCGAACAAATCGTACATGTTACATC